>JAFEMH010007775.1:0-77424 GCA_022495995.1 Adenophora triphylla var. japonica
TCTCGCGTAGTTCGACACTACATGGAGTGCCAAGAGATGCACAAACTGCTCTTCTTCGTCGCGAAGTGATCTCGCGAAGTTTGCTTCCGTTGATTCTCGGATTCATGAAAGGGGATTGCCGCTCTAGGTCTGGGTCTGCCTTCCAATGACACATAGCGCTCCGGAGAAGATCTTTTACCCCAGACCTGAAAGTGGCCGATCCATGCTGGGTTCTAGCCATTTTCCCAGCCGGGTTGGAGTTCGGAGCGGGAGGCTTTTCTTTCGAGTACAAGGTCGCCTTCCCGATGTCTCGGGATTTGACTTTCTTGTCGAAAGCTCTAGCCATCCTGCTTTGATAGGCTCCTGACGTGTTCCATGGCACTTTTAGATGCAGTCGGTCGTCTAGCGATGTATTAGCCAATTGCCGTCGTCGGCTTGCGGAGCCATTCAACTTCGCTGATGTCATTTTCCAGCAATGACTCTCGGAGTGAGGGAATTTCCGGCTTCCAATGGGAAGAATGTATCACGCTCTCCATCTCTGTATGTCGGGCGAATGGGAGTTTCTCCCGTGGTCGTTTCCGACTGATAAAGTGCGGTAGCCCCCAAAGTGCAAGGTGCAGCTTCTTCGCCATTCGTCATTCGTCCTCGAGTGGTCATTTTTCTGATGAAAATGATCCGTTCGAGGGTTTTGTTTTTCTCTTTGTCGCTTCCCACGGCGCCTCAAGGCTTTGAGCTTTGTGGCCGGTAGGGAGAAGATTTTCAGTAGGCGTGTGATCTTGAATTCACTCAAGCCAGTGATGCGTCTGCCGAATTCCCCTCGGTTACAAGTGTGAACCACTCTGTTCTCGATATGACCTCATTCTCGGGATGCCTGCCACGTATCGGCCGATGATGTTTTCAGCTTGAGGAAATGCGCGACCTTCTTGGAAGGCAAGTGAAGTACCTTTGTAGGACTTGGCTTCGCACCCATTCGGGGTGAATGTAGTCGATGGCTACTAAAAGATGAACTGCGTGACTGCGTCCGGCAAGTGAGCGATTTTCCCGGACATGACGTCAATTCCCCCAAAGTGGCAGAAAAATGCTGGCCAAGGTGGTAGTCACGCAAGGTAGAGATCGCGTGGAGGGAGGTAGATGATTGGAGGTTGGAGAAACCGTTGGCACTTGTCGCAGACCTTTCGGATGCAAAGTGGATACAATCTGCTCCACGGAGATCCAAAAGATGAGGGCCCATCCTCGAGAATAGATTTGCATCAAATGGCTCTGGCGTTCATGTGGGGACCGCAAGCTCCCAGCATTTATAGTGGAGCTTCTGTTGGCATGAACATTGTTTGCTTCCTTCTTGGCCGATGCAACGTAGGAGTGGCCCATGGTAGTGTTTCTTGTATAGCATGTCCCTTGGAGGATGACGAAGCTGAGAGGCTAGGCACGGTGATTTAGTGGCCATGATGCTCTTGGTTTCACCCCTCTCGTGTGTGGGTCTTCCTTGTTCATGAAGGTGGTTTCCGTTCTTCAGGTATTGGAGAAGATCCGGGTTATACCATATGGCTCATTGACGGGCTTAGGTTCTCGGTTCGATCCTCTCACAACAGTAGATGGCGTGAAGCCTTCCTTTCGTCTCGACTTTGAAGGGTTTACGATTGCTTTTCCTTCTGTGTGGATTTCCTACAAGGGAAGCCAAGGTGGCTAAGGCAATCTGCAAACCTGTTTCTGGTCTCTTACAGCAAGTAGTGAAGGTGACCTCTTCGAATTGTGTGATGAGGTTCCTCTGCGTGGTGAGGCATAATGGTATGGTGGTTTGCAAGCCTGGACTGTCTATGGTTTTCCACTTGTTAGAGACTTGGATTTGATGATCAAAGGCCGAAGTCCCCATAAACTTCGAAGTTTCCCTGGACATTCCTCTCGAGTGCGGCTTGTAGTCCGAAGCCAGACACAAAGCTTCATATTCGGCAGGCATTGTTGAGGTTACCCCCTTTCGAAATTGAGCTTTATAGCAATTGGGGTGTGCTCGTCCTTGGGATCTACCAAGAAGGCATACCGATCTGCCGCTTTCCCCCTTTTTGTTTGGCTATCGCTTCCGTCGAAGAACAAGCTTGCCATCGATTTTCGCTTAACCGATTGCGAAAGATTCCCTCATCCGGAAATTGTGGTTCGGGGCCTCGAGCCTCGTCATTGGGAAATCGCCCAGCTTGTTCACCATGGCCCGTCCCTTGATTGACTTTTGGTTCACGTACTTGATGTCAAATTCCGCTAGGAAGAAAGACCATTTGGCTAGCCTCATCGACAGAGATGGTTTGTCGAAGAGGTACTTGATCGGGTCCATTTTGGAAACCAAGTGTACCGTGTGCGACCGCATGTAGTGCCGTAGTTTCCCGACAACCCATACCAGAGCCGTGCAGTTTTCTCGAGGGCCGAGTAATTGAGTTCGCCGCCTGAAACTTTCGACCGACGAAGTAGATGGCGTTTCGACCCGTGACTCCCTCTTTTCTTGACAGAGCATGGCTCCAACTCATGTGTCGGTCACGCTAGGTATAGCAACAGTGGCTTCTCCTCATGGGAGGACAGAGAATCGGAGGACTCACAAGGTATGCTTTTATTTTTCAAAGGCATCTTGACATTCTCGAGTTCCATTCGATGTCGGCGTTCTTCATCGCTTTGAAGATTGGCTCGCACATAGAGGTCAATTGGTTGACGAAGGGCCATATATTGCAGCGGCCCATGAAGCTTTTCACCTCTCGTCTCGAGTTTGCGGTGGTCTCATTTCGATGATGGCCTTAATCTTTTGAGGATCAACCTCGATGCCTCTCTCGGTGACCATGTATCCCAAAACCTTGCCTCGCTAACCCCAAATGTGCATTTCTGGTTAAGCCTCATTGAGTGTTTCCTGAGGCGATTGAAGAATTTTCTCAGTGTCGGTGAGGTGTTGTCCATCTGATCCCTTTGAGTGGATGATCATGTCATCGACGCACACTTCGATCTCTTTCAGGATCATATCGTGGAAGAGGGCGTTGCCGCCCGTTGGTAGGTAGCCCCAGTTCTTTAGTCCGGGAATCGGGCATTACCGTGTAGCAAGAGGGTTCCCTAGGGGTTGTGGAAGGCCGTCTTTTCTTGGTCTTCTTCTGGCCATCTTGATTTGATTGTAGCCCGCAAAACCGTCCACGAAGGACTTGACTTCGAAATTGGTCAGAGTGTCTACCAACATGTCGATGTTGGGTAGTGGAAAATCGTCCTGGGACTTGCTTTGTTGAGATCTCTAAGTCCACGCAATGCAGTCACTTTTCCATTGGCCTTGGTGACCGTGACGATATCGAGAGCCATGTGGGTACTCGATCACCCCGATGAAGCCGACGCGGAGCATTTTTTCGATCTCCTCTTTAACTTGTAAAGACCATTCTCGCTTGATTCGGCGTAGCTTTTGCTTGATGGGCTTAGCCTCGGGATTCAAAGGGATCCGGTGCTCTACAATGTTAGGATCTAATCCGGCATGTCTCGCAAGACCAAGCGAACACGTCCACGAACTCTTTGAGCAAAGGCCAATGCGTCTTGCTCGTGCCGTGAAGAAACTTCCGATTTATAGCCTCTTTTGGCTCTTCAGCCTCCCAAATTCACTTTGGTTAAAACCTCCTCGGCACTTGGGCCCGGTTTTTCTCTCGTTTGACAACATGCTTAAAGATGTGCTTAATGTATTGTTCGTTTAATGTGTCCGCTTCTTTATCAAGCTGAATCGTTATTAACCTGTTTGTGTGTTAGTTAATTTATCGCTTGTTAAAGATGCAATGAGAGGATACTCGGAAAGATCGAAGCATTCATTAAGAGCATACGGAATACATTATTGGCAATGAGTTCGTAATCTTAAGCGCGAGAGGCCATCGGGATGACTCGATAGACTCAAATTCAAAGATAATGGACTCGTGGATGAGTTTTCGACACTAGACTCTGTGACTCGAGGGGTCGACCAAGTTCGTTCGATCATGTCCTTTTTCTGGCGGTGGTCCGGAGAAGGTGGCCCAGGCTTATCGAGTGGCAAATGAGCTTGATAGAGATGGGGCTTCAAGGGCTTTATGTCACCGTTCCCGATCATTGCTATCACAGAGTTATCGAGAAACAAAATCGATTAGATCTCGGCATCTCGATTTCTTCTTTGAAGAGCAGTGTGGAGCAATGCTGGCTCGTCCCAAGCATGGTCTCATGAGTCTTTTGCTTTTGTCTTGGGCATTACTAGCTCGAATGCACTCGTCCCGCTTGTTGAAGGCATGAGTGTCGACGAGAGAGTTTTTCGAGTTCTTTCCGCCAAAGAGGGAGTTTTTCCCGAACCAAAATTCACGTGAATAGTGGTGGTTGTGGATCCCAGGGGCGGCGGTGTGTCGAAATGCTCTTCGGACGGGATTTGGCTTGAGGCCTCCGAATCTTGCCAGTTCTGCTGGAGCTTGTCCATGGTTGTAGGCCGCCTTGTTTGGTGATCAAACATTCCGTTCCTTCTCGGATCTTCTTCCAAGTTCTTGCCGGCCTTCTTTGTGAAGTACTTGGTCATGTCGAAGCTGTAAGGACGAAGGTCTGAGATTGCGTGTACGCCTCTTTTGTTATCCATGAGCATTTTCGTGCAGCCTCGCTTGTCCTCCGCAATGTGTTCGGGAGTAGGAGAGTATCCCTGTGCCGTGCGATTTCCGTTCTTTGATATTGATGATCTCGTTGAGTGCCACACGGCGTTTTCCCAAACCGAGCCCCGGATGTAGTTCATGTGCTTCATCATTTTCATCGGGAGGGATCTTGTCCCAAATCAAAGGTAGGTCTATGTGGCACACTTGGGCCTTTGGGCTTTCGATGGTGAACCCCGTTAGCATCATGCCATCGTTGCCACGATGGCGTTTTCCCAAACCGAGCCCCGGATGTAGTTCATGTGCTTCATCATTTTCATCGGGGAGGGATCTTGTCCCAAATCAAAGGCGAGCTCTATGTGGCACACTTGGGCCTTTGGGCTTTCGATGGTGAACCCCGCACATTAGCATCATGCCATCATCGTCGGGTTTGATCTCTAAGACCGGGGACGCCGTTTGTGCTCTGGTCCTTTCGCTGACTACGCTATCACCGTAGATGATGGTAAGATCTCGTTCCTTGGACGAACTTTATGCATCGATGGAGAGTGGATGTCACTCCATTGATCTCGGTGTAGCCAAGGGCGTCCCAAAATGGCAAAGGAATGTGATCGGGATGTCGATGACTTGGAAATCCGTCGGGACCATTTGTTTTCCGAACCACAAATTCAAGGTGGCTATTCCCAAGACTCAGCGGGATGTTGAGTCGTATGCCTTGATTGCTCGAGTCGAGGGCTTTAGATCGGTTGCTTTGATCCCTAGCAAATCCATCATTTTGGCCGGAAGGACGTTCATGGATGATCCCCCATCTACCAAGACCCGAGGAGACGGCGCTCGTCCGGTGAGCGTGACATGTAGAGAGGCTCGTTGTGGTCGACCCCAAATTTTGGAAGGTCGAGCTACGTGAAAGTGATGATGTTGCCGTAGTTAACATTGCCAATCATCCGAACCGCTTCATCAGTGTTACCGTGATGGGAACCATGGTCCGGGCCAGGCTTTCTTCCAACTTGAGCTTGTGCGGGTAAGATGAAGTGAGTAAGGACCAGAGTGAGATGTTAGCTGAGTGCGCTTGAGCCGTGTCAAGACAGATCTTCACTTTGGGTCCAAGATTTCGGCTTCTTTGGCGTAGGGTCCCTTTTCGCCCGTGGCCTCGGTAATGGGCCGGCCTTTTGTCTATCCGTGGAGGATTCACTGGGATTTGACCTAACGTGTCGAAACGTTCACTTCGGGACTTATGGTTTTGCTTGTCTCTCCTATTTCCTCCCAGCTAGTGGGAGGACCCCACACGATTGGCGTAAGGCCGCTATGCGCATTTCAATTGCTCACCGGCCATGGCTTTCTGGTCAAGCATCAATAGTGGCTTTGAGATCTTCCCAAGACAGGGGTTGGATTATCTGGACCTTCGGGCCTTCGGTGGCAAATGCGGTCTCGTCCCGGCCTTTGATCATAGAGCAGACGTTGACATGGCCTTGTGCGTAGCTAGACTTGGCTGGAGTAGATGACATAGTAGTCAAACTTTCACGAGGGTTCTCCAAGGGTTCCGACCGTAGGATCACCGGATTCGTACCTCTTTTTCAGTTTTTGTTCGAGAAGATAGCTTCTTCTTTCTTCGAGGACGGCCCTCATTCATTTCATCTTGGAATTCCATTTCCGCACAAGCACCGCAATCGCAGACGTCCCACCGTATGTGTTCGTTGTTCGGCGGTGGTACCGGGACCTCAGGAGGCTGGATGAGCAGGCTTTCCTCTAGAAGGTCTTGTGGCCTTACGTCATAACTGCATGGCTCGTATGAGGGTAACAGGTTGACTTCTGGGAAACAATGAGAGATGTTAGAGGCTGTAGGAGCAGTCATGACTTGGGAAGCCCCCAAGTAGTTGGGTGGCTAATGTTCCGAAGTGGTGCATGGCACCTTCGATCCAGGCTTGTTGCTCAAGGGATCTTGAGTTCCGAGCCTTGACTCAGAAAAATGGCCGGTATGGTATATGTATCCAGGCTGTATGACACGGACTGGGTAAAAACCAACCGAGTCTGGACAGAGTGTGACTCAAGACTCAAACGTGCAGGGTTGACGCTTGGCTAGGATGGGATGTTTGGAATGATCCCGTGCGCGTCCAAGAGGCCTAGGAAGACCAAACGGATCGCAATCGAGACCACTCCGGCCGAGGGTTGTAGCCATGTGCAGCCAGATCCGAGGCAAAGGCGCGTAGCGTGCGGTGTAACCGAGGCAAGAGCCGGCAGTAGAGTGCGGTGGTAACCGAGGCAAGAAGCGAGCGCGTAGTGTGCGGTCTCTAAAATTCTTTTTCCGAGTAAAATGTAAGTTTTTGAAGAATTTTAAATGTAATGCATGTATGTATATTGATGCATTTTTTTTATTTTTTATTTTTTTGTAAAATAAAAAGTAAAAGCACGTGCACACACACAATGCTTAAAGAAGGGGGTAAAATGAAAGTTTGACCCTCATCATCGTTTTTAAAATCTTTTGTTTTGTTTAAAAGTTTTTAAAACAAAAATCCCCAAAATGGAGTCGCCAACCGGAAATTACACCGTGATCCGAGAGGCAGCCGCGATCGCGCCCGCGCATCCGGCATCTTTCGCGTTGGAGCGGTTGTCTCGCCGTTTGTTTCGCATTTGTAGAGTCGCCACGCCCGTTTTTATTAAGCCCAAAACATTGAAAAGGGCATCGGTTTAAAGATAATTTTAAACTCGTTGTGTTGTGATGAGATTTTTTGAGTCTCGGAGGTCGATGACTCCTCGGGAAGAGAATATTAGAATATTAGAGCTCACCCGAGTCGCCTCAGTAAACGAGTCTTTCGGATACCCCTAATATCCTTTAAATGTTGTGTGTGTGTGTGTGTGTGCTTTTAAAAATGCATGTCAGTGGTCGATGTCTACATTGTACACTACGTATTGAAATGTATTGAAATAGTAATGGAAGGAAGCCTTACCAATGTTGGTTTGTGTCCGTCTTCCGCCTGAGGAATAGTGTTTGAGGTCGGAGTAGCTGTTCCGCACGGATCGGGATTGCTTCGGGAGGGACCGGTTGTCTGCGGACAGAGTTTCGGCGTGAGTTGATGTTGCAAGCTGCGTTCGGGCAGAGGTTCGGCGTGCGTGGGGATCGCTGGGATCACTCGGGCAAAGGTTCGGCGTGCGTTGGGGTGGCAGGAGTCACTCTTGAGGACGCAGTTTCGGCGTGGTTTGGGATCGCCGGTTTGACTCGGAAAGAGCCGGACACCGTGGAAAGACCTGTGCAAGGCCTCTGAGTACCAACGAGGGGCCTCGTAGTACCTCGAGAGTGCCTCTGGGCAGCGCGGGAGCGTCGCGGAGCGCTCGGGAGGCTTCTGAGCACCACAAGGGAGCTCGGAAGGCCTCGGAAGGATCCGAAAGGGGCCGAATGCCTCGAAAGGACTCTAGAGGGAGCCGAAGGCCTAGGGAGGAAGAGAGAAGTGGGAGGTGTGTGAAAATGAGGAGGGAAGCCCTCTATTTATAAAGTGCCGGATTTGGTGCAAAGAGGTCCGTACGGACCTCCCCGGTAATCCAGACTTTTTGGTTTTCCTCGATTTGAGGGGAATCTCGTGATGATGGTGAATATTTGGAAATCATGATGTCCCCTCGTGCAATAAGGTCCGTACGGACCAAGTTGACATGCAAAGAGGTCCGTACGGACTCAACTCGCAGAGGGTAATCATTTTCCCGGATTTGAGGGAATATTGTGGACTTTAAGAGGATTCAGTCATTATTAAAGCAAAGAGGTCCGTACGGACCATTATTGCTTTTCCAATTTCTTGAAAATTCCCAAAAGGTCCTTTTTGTCCCTTTTATCCCGAGAAAGGCTCCTCCCTTGGTTTGGCTGGGGGTTTTGAGAGGGTTTTGAGTGCCATAGGTCTTCGAGACTGTGTTTGTGAGTCTGCGGTGTTTCCCGTGTGCTTGAAAGGGGGTGATCCAGATTGGGGTACTTACATATAGTCTTTTCTTTTATTTATTACAGGAGTTACAAAAAAATCTACAAAATGAATTGTCCTAATGGCCCTGACTTTTTATTGAGGAGGTCGACACTGCGCGACCGTCATGGGAGAATCTAGAGGCCGAACTACCCTCATCATGGGATCGCCGTCTACGCCGAGCCGGATCCGCGTCTACCGACCTCCGAGATCGGCAAGAAAGTGCTCGCACCGCACTCCTCAAAGAAATGGCTCAATATATTAGTCTGCCTCACAGCCCGCACATAAGAGTCACGGGTAACCTGCAAAATCAGATACGAGGGTCACACCATGGCTAAAACATAAAGATCGGTGTATAAAAGGAGAAGTAAGAGGTATACCCCGCCGGCACCGTCTGGAGGAAGCTGAGCAGCCTCGACCTCGTCAGCCTCCGTAGGCGTCAAATCTACCCTCACCTGTCGGTCACCCGTCGGCACAAAAAAGTGGTCAGGAAAAGGAGGCATGTCTACAATCTCAGGATGCCCAACACCCATCAGCCCGAGGACATCTAAGCCTTGACCCCCTATGCCGACAGCCTCACCAGCCTGCCTAACCACCTGTGGGGACCTCAGAAAAAGCTCCACGAAAGTCTGGTAATCCAAGTCAGACCGGAGCTCAGCAGCAGGAATCCCATGCAGATAATCCTCCCTCCTCGACAAACGGTTGGGATACCACATGTTCCTAGGAGGGTGTTGAGGCATATAAAGCGGAGCCCACGCATAGTGTTGTCTAGCCACCCGATCTCCCAAGTACATCTCATCACCGGACAAGCCAACCAACAACCTAAGGGAGGCCGTAACATCCCGAACATCACCAACTGTCTCTGAAGCCTCGAGAGTCCAAGGATAAAGCAGGAACTCAATCCTCCATGGACCACCGAAAACAGCCCTCAGCTCAGACTCGCGGACCGTCTTTTGGGCCCCCTCTACCCTGTTCTCCTTCCTCCAATAGTACAAAACAGGCACGTACCGGGTCTGATCACGCAAGGTAAACGGGGCAACATTGAACACCTCGTAGACCCATGCTTGCAAAAGATACAGAAAGCAGATATTCGTAAGGATATAAAGGACAAACAACAAGTAAGGAGGCAATAGAAAAAGACAAGAGGCCTATATACCTCCAGAACAAGCTGAAACGCGTCAAAGGAGGAGGTATTGGACCTTGAAACGGTGTCCAAAGCCCGATACAACTCAGCCAAGCCGGCTTCCCCCCACGAGATGTCACGCACTGCATCCAAGTCCGCGAGCACCCAACAAAGAAAATCGGCATACTGGGCCCGAGTTGGGAAAAAGGGCCACTGATAAGCCATACCAAAGGAACCCTCGGACAAGTGCATCAATCCCATACAGACCACGTGTATACTGACCAATGGCAGTCCTAACGAGCTTATAAAACTTTCCCGTATCAATGCCGAAAGTCCTGCTCGAACCCAAACTAGCACCGAACAACAGGTCCGACGTGCCGAGCCGCATGGAGGGTCTCATCATACGGGAGCGCTTATGTCGCAAACCTCAACCCGGTGAGAGCAGCAAAATCTGTAGGAGTAACCGTGGCCTCACCCCAACTCAAGTGGAAGGTATGTGTCGTGTCCCACCAGAACTCCCGACACACCTTCACTACAGCAGTGCACCGTCTGGTCTGGCCCATCTGTAGGACCATATCAAAAAAGGGAGCCAGCCCCAAGCTCTCTACCCGCTCACGAGGACTACCCTCACTCACCGGCAAGGACGCCCACAACTCTCCTACCGCCTTAAGGGAGCTACGCCCTTTCATCTTCTTCCCCGCGAGGTAAACACAAAGACAGGTATGTATCATTACTCGCATTTAAATAATAACATTTTGTACATGCATGTATTATTTTGTTGTTAAATAAAAAATTCCCGTACCTTTATCCCAACACGGGAGCGAAGCCCCGTGGAGCCGTGATGCTCCTGGCCCACATAAAAATCAGACTGGTTCCGCAACGGAAAATGCAACCTCGAAGAGCGGTAATTACGAGAAGCCCGTCGCCTCCTCGCATCCGCATCCCCACCGCAAGATCACCTCCGTCACTCTCCGGCATCATGGTCACCACCCTCGTCATCGTCACTACCACCGTGACCGCCGCCACTACCGCCGTGACCGCCGCCACTGCCGTCATAGCCACCACCATAGCCACCGCCATAGCCGCCACCATCGCCGCCAATATTTCCATACCCACTGCCAAAACCACCAAAACCTCCGCTGCCACCAGCACCATGGCCACTAACGCCTCCACCACTGCCGTCATAGCCACCGCCATAGCCAAATAAACCACCACCCATGTCGCCGGTGTACGAACCCAAAGGTTGATAATCTGGGCGATTCATCAAGGAAACCACATCGTCGACCCAATCTGGAGGATCCATGGCAAATCCTTTGCAAATTCGGCAAAAAAGCAATGAAGCACTCAAAATTTCTCAAGCTCTCTGAAAATGGCGAAGAGAAGAATGGAGGAACAGGAAGAAGACAGGCGCAGAATAAAAGGGCCGATCGAGAATACGGTTTGGCCTAGGAAAGTGCCGATCGACCCTTATTAATAAGGGCCGATCGAACCTTTTTTTTTGTTACCTCTCAACGGCTCAGATCCCATCGTAGCCTCACTGATCCTCGTCAAAATATTCTAGCCAATCAGGGGAAAGGGCCGATCGACCCTTACCTCTTCCCTTGAACATGCAGGAAAAGGGCCGATCGACCCTATCCCTAATATCAGATTTTCCCAACTTTACCCCTTTCCATTACTTATAATTTATCTTTTTATTATTTTCCGGGTAACTCCCACATAATCATACTCTCACAATCTTTGGGTGACTCCCTGTACAGTCAAATCTTTGGGTGACTCCCGCATGGGCCAAATCTTTGGGTGACTCCCGGACACCAAATCTTTAAGTGACTCCCCTGACAAAGCCAAATCTTTGGGTGACTCCCGTACAGCCAAATCTTTGGGTGACTCCCATAGTCAAATCTTTGGGTGACTCCCGCACAGTCAAATCTTCGGGGTGACTCCCGTACATCAAATCCTTGGTGACTCCCCGACAAATAAATTTGGGTGACTCCCATACCAAATCCTTGGGTGACTCCCCGTACGGTCAAATCTTTGGGTGGTTCCGGACAGTCAAATCTTTAGGTGACTCCTGACAAATAAATCTTTGGGTGACTCCCGAACAAATCAAATCTTTGGGTGACTCCCCTGACCAAATCTTTGGGTGACTCCCACAAACAAATCTTTGGGTGACTCCCGAAACAATCAAATCTTTGGGTGACTCCCAGGACAAATAAATCTTTGGGTGACTCCCGACAAATCTTTGGGTGACTCCTGACAATCAAATCTTTGGGTGACTCTCCGAACAAATCAAATCTTTCTGAAGGACTTATATCCTGAGTGATTCCCACACGATCACATCTTTGGTTTGAGACGCCACACGTTCTCCACTCTCGGGTATTAAAACGCCCACTTTTTCGAACTACGACTTGGTTTGATTCCTCTCGGGATACGTAGGTAGCCCGACAAGGGTTCAGCCGCTCGACCTACCTGGTCATCTTTCATTTGCAACTCAGATCGAGTTCAAACATCACATCCGCAAGCTCATCATTCCACCTCCTGAAATCCCTTTTTTCAGGACGGATTCTATTTTTATCGTCGACCCCACTTGTCTTACAAGAAGCGTCGCCGAGGGGCTACTGTTAGTACCCGGTCCGAAAAAAGGTATTTTAAATATTTTGGACTGGTTTGGTTAGGGTTGTCAAAACCCTAATTAAATCTTTTAATTATTCCTCTCTTTCTCGCGCCGTCAACTGCAGCTGGCGTGGAAATTAAGCTTAAAGAAAGTGCCGATCGACCCTTCTTTGAAGTGCCAATCGACCCTTCTTGGAAGTGCCGATCGACCCTTCTTAAAAAGGTTCGATCGACCCTTCTCAAAAGGGCCGATCGACCCTTTCTTTAGGTCCAGCCCATTCCCCGAAGTACTATAAATACATGCCATCGGTTCACTTTTCAAGGACAGAGGTTCCCAATAGAAGACACACGGATGCTCAACGGGGAAATCAAGACTAAACTTGATTTGTCCCATCCCACACACAATTTCCACGGAGAAAATCAAGACTATACTTGATTTTCCTTCCGTACCTCTCCCATACTCCTCGAATCTTGCTAAGATTCGACCTCCGAAGCCTTGCCACAATTGGTAAGCCTTTTATTAATATTCCATTCTTTATTATCATTATTGTTATGCTTACATATGTTTTAATTGTGCCTATATGCTAGATTTAGGACTATTTTAATGTATTTAAGTATGCATAGCCGAGGATGATCTAAGGTTCTCCCCGAGAAACCCAATGGATCTAGGAACTATTTCTTTCTTTCCTCCTTAAATAATAATCATCCCATGATCAACAATTCCCCAAGGATGAACATTGATTAGTGCACCTTCCAAGGGCCTAAATCAAAGGTTCTAGGGTGTGATCATCAATTAATTCTTTCTCTCCCCTCCTCCTTATGCATAATCCCGTTTCTTCTATCTATTCCTGTAAACACCGCACACAACCAACACCCCACATGCTAGAAAGACCGATCCGTCGGGCAATAGGAGTGATAACGTTTCTTCTTCTGTTGTAACTTGACCCCCAAACCCAATCACATGTTTAGCCTTTTTCAATGCTTTGGGCTATATCAAAGCGGCGTGGCGACTCTCAAAAGTTAAACTAATATTTTTAATATGGTTTAAAGCGAGTGTCACTTAATGAATATCCCATTTCGATCCGACATTATATAATTATTTATTTTAAACTTCCGAATGCGTGTTGCATCGGGACGGGGTATTCACACATCTCTTGAACGAAAAACAACTCCTTTCGCCCCAGCGCGACCCCGCGTCAGGCGCGTCCGGATCGCGTAATTTCAGCTTGCAACTTTGCTTGGGAAAATTTGTTTCAAAAACTTCTAAAATGATTTTTAAAACATGATGTGGGTCAAACTTTCACTTTACCCTTTTCTTTGACTGTTGTGTGTGTGTGTGTGTGTGTGTTTTACTTTTCTTTTGTCTTATTCAAAAAAAAGCATCATTATATATTTGTGTTCATATCTTTAAAACACATTATGCAAAAAACTCATATTTTACTAAAAAAGGAATGCTAGTGACCGCACACTACTTGCACTCTTGTCGTGTACACTTGCACACTACAACCCCAAACCCGGGATGGTCTCACTTGCAGTTCGAAAGGTGTTCCTATGCCTCTCTTGCACGCACGGGATCATTCAAAACTTCCCATCCTCTCCAGTGTCAACCATGCACTATATTGTTTCCTATTGTTAAAGTTGTATATTTTAATATTTTTACTGTAATACAGTATGAGTTCTAGTAGAAAGGGCAAGGGTAAGAAGACTAAGCCTATTTACACATTGATTACTGGGACGCAACCGTCCCGATCCGGTAGCGATGATGTCGACCCTTCACGCAGTAGTACTAGCTCCACCTCTGGGGCCGGTACTCAGACTACTGTCGATTCTGAGGGGAGGATATTTGTCAGGATATCATCACTTTATGACCAGTAAGTAACTCTTCATTAATTTGATATAAGTTGGTTCCTTTTTGCTTTATATATAATTCATTATTTAAGTTAAAATGTTATTGTATAAATATACTTGGCAGGTTTGTAGGTGGATACCCCACCCCAGGGACTAAGATCGGGCAATACTGGCGGTCTCGAAAAATGACCGAGTTTTGGCCCAACTGGAAAAAAATTGCCACGAGAGGCGTAAGGACGATGCGTGGGATGAGTTTAAGGTAATGTGTTAATGGTTTTATTTAAAACTTAAATGTTAGTTTGTTATTAAAATGTTATAATTAATAATGATTGTACTCTTTTGGTTTTGTAATGTTATCATTATATGATGTAGGCTAAATATTATTGGGCGCCGGACATCACGATGCGACGGCTAGATATGTTTTCGATGAGCGTGCTCACAAGCTATTTAAGGATTTTATTAGTAACATATTTATCTATCCCTAATTAGTTTAATTAACCATGATTATACTCTTTTAATTTTATAATGTCATCATTATATGTTTACGAGATATTCATATTTTTTATAGGTACCACGAAGAAAAATTATTATACTACTTGGCTCGCGGCGGGAGAACAGCCTTGTGTCCTACTTTTACGACCGATGAGGTGTTTGGTCAATTTTGCGAATATTGGGAGCCGCCTGCGGCGAAGGCTATATCCGAACTGTGCCAAGGCCAATAGAGCAGGCTCCTCGGGTCGGCGGCGTTGCATACCGGGGACGCTCACGGTCGCCGAGCATCACGACCGCATGGTATGTATGTTAATTTAAATGTAGTAGTGTATGGATGCTTTTAAATAGGTTTATGTACGTATGTTAGCCGGGAGCCAATGTTGATGCTATGAAATCCATAGTTTTAGTGTAAATGTAGTGTATGCATGCTTTTAAATCGCTTTAAATGTTGCATTTATATATACAATTTCAAAGTAATAATCTCGCTTATTTTATTTATAGGAAAGGGAGTATGGTCCGAATATCGCTTTGTGGATGTTTACGCTAGCACCCATATTCGGAATTCTACGGCGCCCGATCAACCTCCGCAATGGGTTGACGATCGATCTGCTAATGCCTTTGTAAGTAAACTATCATTAAATGACTTGATTTTGAATATGTAAATTTATTTATGTACCTTACATTGTGTATATGATTATAATTGTTTGTTTTATTTTTCAGCCGCATATCAAGTCGCCGTTGTTCCCGAAGGAACGCTCCCCCGGCGAGCCCGTCCCCTTCGTGCTCGATGTTTGGCACGAGGTCACCTCTCGGGGACATCCAAGGAGAGGAGCCCGAGTGTTAGGGATGGGGATTACGGGCGCAATGCCCGTCGACGCTGACCGGCCGTCGGCGAAATGTAGCCCACCCCACGTTTCATGATCCGAGGGTCGACACTCACGGAGGCCTGCGTTGGAGGAGGAGAAACGCGAGCGGGCAAAGCTTGCGGATGCTTTGGCGTCGCACGCAGATGCAGGAGGAGAACGATCGACGTCATGCGCAGATTCAAAGACAACATGCAGAGACTCAAAGACAATTGGCGCCGTTGATGGCTCATGTCGGCCAGACTCCTGTGGTAATTTCCGGCGTCCCCTGTGTTGATTGCGGATTTTTTAGACATTTTTGTATTAAATTATACTTGTTTGTAAACATTTGAGACATTTGGTACCCGCGGAGCCCCTCCCCGCCTCTCCCCGCTCCACCCCTCTCCCCCTCTCCCCCTCCCCCTCCCCCTCTCCCCTCCCCCTCTCCCCTCTCCCCCTCCCGAATTGGTACGGTGGTATTTAGTTTTTATTTGGTACGCCGATATTTGAATTTTAGTTTTTATAGTTTTAGTTTTATAAATTGAAATGTTATATCGTGTACAAAAATTTTGGTTTATTGATATTTTAAATTATTTTTTTAAAATTTATTTCAGAATCATGACGGAATTTTCCGTCGCCGAAATTAATGCTGAAATAAAAATTAATTAAATAAATTAATTTCAGCGACGGAATTTCCGCCGCTATAATCATTTAATTTTTATTTAATTTTTAATTTCAGCGGCGGAAATTTCCGTCATTTGTAATAAAATTTAAATTAAAATTAAATAATTTCAATGACGGTAATTTCCGCCGCCGAAATAATTTAATTTTAATTTAAATTTTATTACGGCGACGGAAATTTCCGCCGCCGAAATTAATTTAATTAAATTAAATTTTATTACGACGGAAATTTCCGCCGAAATGAAAATTTAATTAAATTAAATTAATATAGTACGGAATTTTCCGTCGAAACCATTAATTCACCGGCGGAATTAAATTCCGTCGGTAAAAGAAAAAAATAGCGGCGGAAATTGACCCGTCGGAGCACTGCGACGAGCTGGTAGCGGCGGACCACCGACGGAATTTTTCCGTCGGTGATTTATTTTAGCGACGGAAATATAATTTTAGCGGCGGAAATTTCCGTCGCTAAATGACCTTTTTCTGGTAGTGTTGCATCACACTCTGTCCCAAGACTTGGTTGGTTTTTTGACCCAGTCCGTGTCATAAAGCCTAGATATATATCCTATGTCGGCCATTTTATGAGTCAAAACCTAAAAGTCAAGGTCACTTGCGAAAGCAAGCTCGGCAGAATCATCTGTTGACCCGATCTTGACTTATTGCGTTAACTCAGACACTGACCTATGCTGGATATATGTCAACGCCCATGTGACACCATGTCATCAAGCCTTTAATGCGTTACCCATGAGGAATATGACCTAGTCAAAACCGAAAAGTCAAAGATCCCTTGCAAAAGCAAGGCAAAGAAAGGTCACGCCAAATTTTTGACCTGATCTTGACTCAAGGATATTGGCTTTGTTCACTATTCACATGGCGGAAGCATTGAAACGCACATGATAGGCTCGATCCTTAGGTTCATTTCTCTTTTTGGTTGGTGGAAACTGATTTCCCTATAGGACCCTCGCTCGGGGTTGTCCGCCCTGAGAGGTTGAAATACAGGTGAAAATGAGGGGCTTATAGACGTAGTGATGGTTTCCACTGACCCAGGATCTAGAATAGTTCCAAAAAATAAGAGCAATCCTTTCCAACCATTTAGGATTTTGAGAAAACATGTTTTAAGTAAATTGAAACAGCAAAAAAAAATAACAAAGAATAAAGAAAAAGAAAATTGCATGTCGCGTGAGCTTTCCCCCTTCATCCAAAAAACCCTCCCAAGTCTAAACCTTGCCTTTCACCCCCTCCAGCAAATCGAGAGTGGTTGAGGGTTCTTAAGTGTCGTCCTTTTAGCGTTAAGGTCACAAGATCCGAAAGTCCTTCTGGTTTAGTGGTTCTAACAGCCTGCTACTCTCCAACAACCATGGGTAAATATGGTGGCTCTTAACGAGTCCTCTGCAATGGCCGGGTCCATAAACATGCTGTCCCTCGACGACTGGAGGCGTGAAAATAGAATTTGGGGCCCCCACAATGAAGAATTCAGAAGAGAAGACCTGGGAATGGCCGTTCCCTAACATTTCTTTCTGATACCCGGGCACACCAATGGGTGGATTGAACCCTCCCTTGAGAAGAGGCCGTTTAAGACAGGCCAAGAAAGGGGTAGTGCCAGAAGAGGCATAACTTTCACAGACGCAGACTTGCTGGAATGCGAGAACAGACACAATGAGGCCCTCTACATCCTCATCAAGCTAGATAAATTAGCTTTCTCAGAGGTATTGGTTGACAATGGTTCGTCGGTCAACATTCTGACTGCACGCTCCATGAGAACGTTAAGAATCGATTATACCCACATGACACCTTCCTTCTAGGTTCTACGAGCCTATGACTCCTCGGCCCGCACCATTTTGGGGGCATTAACTTTGGACATCCAATTCGACGAGCAAAAATAATCGGTGGAATTCTAAGTGGTGGAAATTGAGTCCAACTTTTCTGCCTTACTGGGACGACCTTGGCTACACCAGATGAAAGCAGTGGCATCAACCCTACACGAGTGCATAAAGTTTATCACCGCCAAGGGGAACCTAGAGACAATCCATGGAAACAACATAATGGAAAGCACCTGGGGGGCGGACTATAACCCAGAAAAGGGTCCTAATATGACTGAGTACTACCAAGCAGACCAAGCTCCATGCATGGTCCAATTCGAGAGGGATCCTTACACCAACGCAATAGGGTTTGATGAGTTAGAGCCTGAAGAGTTCATGAGCCGACACGAAGACCTAGAACAATGTGACTGTGAGAAATGCCTAATGAAGGACTTAGAAATGGATGCCCAAATGAAGCTCGATCGGGGGATAGGCAAATACTTCATTGAAAATCCCCTCGAAGAAAGCATGCCTACCTCAAACGCTTTGGGGTTTATCAGCTCCCATGTGGACGCATTCAAATCCCGAGGAGAACATGGCGGCGTAATCCAATCCGACATCCCACTACATGGAATAGAGAAAAGATGGAGCAACCTCCATTCAGATATGGTCCAAGCAGGAAGGATCACATGGTCTGAAGATTCGGCCTTCGTGACCATAGCCTAAGCAAAAAACCTTCTCTGCAGGAGCAGGTTTCCTGACAATGGTTAGCATCAGCAATAGTGGGCTCCAACGCCACGAGTACATCACCATTCTGGATGGAGCCCTTCATGACCTAAATTCCACGGGACTCGATAATAACGGCAACAAGAGGGTGCTTCCTGGGAAACAACCGCATATCCCGTCAGCTTGGCTTGAGGTTGATGCAACAATGAAACTACCCCCTGGGATGGTGCTAATTAAAGAATGGCCACCAGAACCTTCGTCACGGGCAAAAGATGAGAACCTCGGAGCCACAATGAATGTTTGGGAAGTGCACAATGAATACCCAGGAATAGATATGACCCAGCTCAGGAAAGATATAGAGGGATTCGTGATCCGCTCACCCTCTGAATGTCTGGGAAGCCACTTTAAACCAATTTGAGTGGAAAAACTTCATGAAGCACTACTCTGCAGGAAGTAACCAAGGCGATATCAATGAAGAAGACGATGTCATCCTCTGGAAAGGACCGTGCTCAAAATCGTGAACATGTGCCATTAAAGAATTGGGTTACCTTGTCTGGACCTACAGCCAGGAAAGAAGAGATGATTGAGAAGCTTGGTCTTGCCCCTCGTTCCCTAGAATCTAGCTTTGAAAAAGGTCCAGAGTCTGTTATATTTGAATTTGAGTCTGTCGAGTGATCTGACGGCCTTATGCCTGAAGATTATGAATTCATAGCGGACAATGTATTCCCCTTCGCATTAAATGAAAAGTTCGACCTTTCTGAGTATCCCCTCATTGCCACTTTAACAAATGATAAATTAACTAACAAATCAAGAACAATTAATAATGATTCATTTGATAAAGACGCAGACACATTAAATGAACAATACATTAAAAAAATCTTTAAGCATGTTGTCAAACGAGAGGAAAACCGGGCCCAAGTTGCCGAGGAGGTTTTGACCAAAGTAAATTTGGGGACTACTAAAGAGCCTAAAGAGACGCACATCGGAGAATTCTTCATCAATGCCGGTCAAGAAGCACTGATTTCCCTACTCAAAGAATTTGTGGACGTGTTCTCCTGGTCCTACCAAGACATGCCTGGTTTGGATCCCGCCATAGTAGAACACCGGATTCCCTTGATTCCCGAGGTGAAGCCCGTCAAGCAAAATTTGCGCAGGATCAAGCCTGAATGATCCTTACAAGTCAAGGAAGAGATTGAGAAGATGCTCCATGTCGGCTTTATAAGGGTGATCGAGTACCCGACTTGGCTCTCCAACATAGTCACGGTCACCAAGACCAATGGGAAGGTGCGTTGTTGCAGGGATTTCCTTTATCTCAACAAAGCAAGTCCCAAGGACAATTTTACGCTGCCAAACATAGACATGTTGGTCGATACTATGGCCATTTTCGAAGTCAAGTCCTTCATGGATGGTTTTGCCGGCTACAATCAGATAAAGATGGCCGAAGAAGATCAAGAGAAAACCGCCTTCACCACCCCATGGGAAACTTACTGCTACATGGTGATGCCTTTAGGACTCGAGAACGCTGGGGCTACCTACCAATGGGCAGCAACAGCTGTTAGTCCCAAATGTGGTAACAAGGGTGAAAAATAGCTAGGGGGTGAATAGCTGTTACAATTTTTTTGCCCTCTTTTGAAAATTAAACCTCTTGCTTACAAAACTGCTTACAGTGTATTAGAAACCACAAGTAGAGTTGCAAAATGCATAGCGGAATTTCTTAAGTAAAGTGGTGCGGTTTATAGTGTTGTTTTGTGTGTGCGGTTTTCACAAACAATAAAGTGAGGTTTTGACAATGATTAACTCCAAACACAAATCACAATAATGGATAACTAAAAATGAGATCAAACAGATAAAGACAAAATAATCAGTAAAGCACAGTAAGTAAAATGCAGAAATGAAGAACACAATATTTGGAGTGGTTCAATTGTAAATGATCTACATCCACTACCAAGATCGTTAGTCTTGGATTTTCTAAGAGTTAGATTTTATATTGAGTATGAGAGAGATTACAAATATACAAATATTCAAACTCAGATCTAAAATATTTTCTATGAAGATCAAATCCTAGACAATAACCAGTGTATCCCAAATGAATATTCTATGTGATTAATCAAGTGAGGTGTGTGTGTGTTTGACAAGATCAAGGCTCTTTGAATCTATATGATATAGAGCACAATGATTCTTGAGTGATAAAGGTTTGATTTTTGGGCTGGAAATATTTTCTTGAAGGAAGAAGATGAAGATTCAAAGAGTTGCAAATTTCTGGGCAGAGCTTCAATCTTCTTATGAACTCACTGTAATTTCAGTTTCTCAAGCAATCTTCAAATGTTGAAGATTAGGGGTATTTATACCCAAGCACTAAGAAAGAAGCCGTTATGATACAGTTGTTGATGTACTGTACTAGTGCAATCTGATTGGTCCACAAATCCACTTTTGTCCTTTGGTACAGCAGTTGCAGATAAAGCTGATCAGACCTCAGCTGCAAATAAGGTATGAAGGACATCTGTCACCTTTTCAAGATCCTTAAAGATCCTGTCTGACACATAGTCACGTGACAAGATTTAGTGGTTGACTTTTGATATTGCTGATGTGGATTCCAACAGTCATAAGTGGTTCAACTTCAAGTCTTCAATCATTGGATGCGGTCTGGTGATGATGCGTTTCAGGCAGTGCGGTTTCACCAGTGAGGTTTCACAGTGCGGTTTCACCAGTGAGGTTTCACAATGCGGTCTGAAGTTGGAACTGCATTGTGGTTTAGCAAGAGCAGTTTCATCAATAAGAATTCATTGCATTTCTTTGAAGTGCGGTTTCAATGACTGAATTTCACACTGCGGTTTGCTAGTGTGGTTTCAGACGTGCGGTTTGAAACTACTTGAACTGAAACCTCATGTCCAATGAGTCTTGTGCCAGTCTTTAAGCCTAAATAAACCTATTTTATAAAATGGGCTTATACTAAAAAATTGAAGTCTAAGCTTCATTACATATGGGCCTAAAGTCTAGAAAATAGAGATGAGGTTATGGTATCAATCAAATCAAAGCTAAAGCTAGGAGGGTTAAAGTAAGCATACCCAACAATCTCTCCCTATTTGATTGATGCCATTACTTACTATAACAAAAGCGAATATTATACTTTGGTAAAAACATGTCCATAAGAACTAACATGGTAAGTCATGTCTCAAGTCATTGCACACACTAGCGTAAGTTATAGATTTCTATACTATTGAAGAAATTAAAACTTACAATTTGAAAGTATAGAAATGCATTCAGTGCATACATAAAAATATGAGTTTTAGTTTAAACTGAATGTTTAAACTTCAATTCAAAAATATGATTTTTAAGTTAAAGGATATTTGAATGAGGTTTTTAAACCATTGTGGTTTCATTGTTCTACAAACAAACTGTTTGATATGAATAAAATTTTGGAACCGTGATGCATTTTTTATTACTACCTTAAATGGTTTGAGTTACAAGTACAGGTAAAAAAGAAAATTACAAGGTTACAAAAAGGCAAAAAGAGTTAGACCAAAAAAATACAAAGAGAGTGCGGTCTAACTTTAAGCAAAAAAGGAAATTACAAAGAAGCGGTTCAATGCTGGGGCGGTTGCTGAGGCGGTCCGTCCACGACGTGATCAGGAACATTGGGAGGATAGAACGTTGAATTCTCTGCAGGAAGGGTTCTTCTCATCCTTCTGACTTCTTCTGCGGTTCTGCCCTAAGCAGTTTCAAGTCTTCCAAGGGTATTTTCTTGGGTTGCTGAATGAACGCTCGCCGAAAAATATATAAAAATTTTAGGAGTCGCCACGCCGTTTTAAAGGAAACATTGAAAACCTTTTAAAATGAGAAAATGGGTTCGGGGGTCAGGTTACGTGTTGAGAAGAACCGAGAATTCACCCAACACTCCTCGTTCGTAAACGAGTCTTTCTATGTTCAACATCCAAAACATTCAAGAGTGTGTGTGAAATGTGTGTGACAAGATATGTATAAAATGCATAGAAGTGCTTTGTTTTATTGATCAACAAGGGAATTACAACCTGTGAACCTTTTGGTAATGGGAAGCCACACCCCACTTACAAAGCTATAAACAATTTACAACTGAAATGAACCAATTGCAAAATGGTCACATGTGTCGCGTGACACAGGACCTGGGATGGTCAAGTATGTCGCGTGACACATCGATGCCAGTTTGCAAAGATCTTACAAAGCTCAGATTTCAGAACACAACCACTTCACATGAGTGTGGATATTGAGGATCCACACTCTGCTATGAGTGACAAATGAACCAGAGGAACGAATTACGACTGAGACAAATGAAAACAGATGAACAGATTACAACTGAAATGGTGATTTCTGCAGAGTGGCTACTTGTGTCGCGTGACACAAGACTCCACATGTCCAATTGTGTCGCATGACACAGGTTTCCATCTGCAGAAACCTTACAGATTCAAGCACAGGATGAATAGATTTCAAATTAGATCCAAACACAACACCAATTCAACCCGAAATATCACAGATTAGCAATTGAACAACCAAGGGGGTGTGGATATGGGGAAATCCACCCTCCCTTAGCAAACAAGCGACCAATAATGATCCAAATTACATCATGAACAACAATAAAATAGAGCTCAGCAGATTAAACAGAGAGATGGCGATTGCCACCTGATAATTAAAGCGGATGGAGCTCAATTATCAGGTGGATGAACAGGAATTGTGCAAGGAGCAAATAAATGAGAGATATAAGGTAGGAGGGATTCGTTACCCTTGTAGATCCACCACCAATACACCAAGTTAGGTGTATTGGCCTTCTAACCAGCTGCAGGAGGTGCGGATTCGAGCACAGATGGAGTACTAGCCTTGGATCTTCAATGGTGTGAAGTATATATGAAGGTAGATGGGTGAGGTGATATGAGAGATGAAGGAATTAGAAGGTAATTGGTATAGGTTTATGTGGAAGGAGGAGAGAGACGCGTTTCTGGGGGAATTTTGCCAGGGTGACAGTAGGGTGCTGGAAAGGGATCCTGAAATGAGAGGAGAAGGGTTCTATTTATAGCTGCAGATGAGGGCTTGTTCTGTCGCACGACGTCCTGTATCAACTTTCCATGGCTCGAGTTGTCGCGTGACTTAAGCGAGCCATAACCGTTTTTGGGCAGTTGATCGTTTATGTAAACGAATGGCGCGGTCTGTGGAATCTCCCTGAGTAGTTGCTGGAGATGTATTTCCATTTTTCTTTTATTTTTCAATAGACCTTCCTCCCTCAGTTGGCCTTTTAGCTTGAGTGCGGAAATGATCCGTCCCCATCCTCCCAGGACCCTTGGGATTCCGGTTTTATTGACTTTATGCCCGACTTGGAAGAGAATTGTTTCATCATCTTCGTCGTCGCTTTCACAGAGGACTTGCTTTTCTCGGGGAGATAAGTGTTGGTACTCTTCATGCTGTGTCATTCCATCTCCTAGGTCGTCGGTACCGTTGACCGCCCTCCCTTGCCAGAGGGGGTTGGATGAGAAAACACGGTAGTCCAGGAAGTTGCCGTGAACAAAATCTTTGAGGTTGAATTGGTCTAGAGTGGCCTCTAGCTTTCTGTCTGAAGTTGCTTGTGACACTTTAAGGGCTTGGTCCCTGTGGGTCTTTTGAGCTTTGTTCTCATCCCAGAGACGATTTTCTTGAGCGGCTAGTTCCATGAAGGCTTTCCTTGCGAGAGCTAAGCAGTCTCCGTAGGTGCGCGCCGTCTGACTAGTGTCTAGAATTGTGATCACATCCAAATCTCCGAATGGTGGAAACACTTGGATTATATTGACGAAGGAAGTCGGGCTGGGACATTCCATGCGGCCTTCCTTGATCTCGGTTACCAAGAAGTTTGCCCATATCTGCTTGATTGAACCCACGGGGGTGTTGAATTCTGCGATGTTAATAGTTTTGTGATCTCGCTGAATCGCCAAGTCTATCAGAGCTAGCAATTTGCTGGCGGGATGCCTGAATCTGTGGCCGTGACGACTGGGAGCAGGATCGAACTTGAGCATGTTGATGCTGAGGTGATCATTCCTTTCGTTGGAAGCTGGATCTGTCTTGCGGGGAAGACTTTTACAGATGTTTTCAGGGTGGCTACTGGAAGCGTTCCCGAGGTTGATCTGATTCATGACACGGTGAGGAGCTTTGTCTCCTTTGCTGATGCCCTTGGCCTTGGCGGTGCTTGTGGCTGTGAGCTTGACTGACGGCACGGGCCGATTGCCACTGGGGCTGGTAGTTGGAAGTGATGATGAGCTCTGAGCTAGATTGGCCAGGGCCTCATTTACCATGAGCAGGCAGTCGTCGAGGGTAACCTTGGCATTGCAGAACCTAATAATAAGGATCGGATCCTTGGTATCATCGGGATATCTGGAAAATATAATGTTGACGAAGTCGTCGTCGGTCACTTGATCAGAGGGGTTCTTTGTCGTGTCAACCAGTTGTTTCCATTCGTCGGATAACTGCCTGTACGGGATGTTGAGCTTGACGATTTCCATGGTATTGGAGCCCTTGTCGTAGGTGACATCATCGGAACTGGTGCCGTCCCCGAAACTGAGCATATGTATATAGGGATCTTCTTGTGGATCTGCCGCATCCTCGACTCCGGAGAGTCCTGATTCGTTGTCATCTGACAGCTCAACCCAGACATAAGGACGCCTCGCGTCCTGCTACGCTGCTGGAGCTGCTAGAAAAACATCATGCCCTTCGCTTGAGAAGAGGGGCTCGACGGGCAATTCCTCGTGGAGGACATCCCATACGACTTCCATACATTCATCACGAGTGTGACGATGCCTGTTGACCTTTATCACGAAGATTTCTTCACCTGGCGGGGCCAGAGAGTAGGATTGAAGGATGCTGACAAATCTCCGATCGGAGACAGGGGGTTTATGTGCCTGCATCATGGCGATGCTCAGGGTTTCTTTCCAGTCTGCTTCCAAGTTTCAGAAAGGGCAGTTGAACTTGATGTATCTGACTGCTTCAGGGTCTGCCTGCTCGAGGACGTTGTTATAGTTAGCATCTCCGGACTCTGAGGGATTCTGATGAGATTTGCCTCGATAGTCCCTTGGTCGGCTTGAAGGAGGTAGCCCTGGTGCCTGGCTGCGGCCACGCTTGGATGTTGTCTTATCTTCATTCCCTATGAGGAAACTGTCCCCTCTGATGACTTCAAGATCTCCTTGTCGGTTGATGAACTTGACGCACTGATGGAGAGTGGAAGCTATGGCTTTCATGTGGTGTAGCCAAGGGCATCCCAACAGAGCTGTGAATTCAGACGGAGTGTCCATCACGTGGAATTTTGTTGGCACCATTTGGGTTTCAAACCAGAGCTCCAAAGTCACAGTCCCCAGGATGGGACGAGACGTGCTGTCATAGGCCTTGATAGTTCGGGTAGATGGAATCATGTGACCTTTGTCGATGCATAGGGCTTGCATCATGCTGAGAGGGAGGACGTTAACTGCTGATCCGTTGTCTACCAATACTCTGGGGAGCGATATGGTGTTGAGCTTGAGAGTGATGTACAAAGCTTCATTATGCCCTGAGGCGTCTCTTGGCAGGTCTTCGTCACAGAAAGTGAGGATACTGCCATATAGTCGAGAATTGTAGATCTGATCTCTTTTCGGATAAGGAGAGTCATCAAGCCATCAGTTTCCTATCTTCCTCTTGCGAGGTAAAGCTTTTGATGGTGCCTCAGGATTGTGTTGAGGTTGTTTGCGGTGGTGGCTGCCCTTGGTTAGCACGTTGATTGAGTGCGAGTGCCAAGTTGACTTTGACTTTCCTTTGCCGGCCCCTGCTCTGATGTTGGGCAAATTGAACCTTGGCTGATCTCGCGGGGGGTTAGGCTTCTGACTGGCAGTGAGGTTGTCAAGATTTGAGGTATTCCGGTGTCCTGAGGCCTGAACTCTGGTGTCAGCAGGACTTTTCGGCTTTCCCACCCCTGTCTGCTCTAGAGCTGCATGGCCTGGAGGAAGGGAGGACTGGCTGGAGTAGAGTACGTAGTAATCAAACCTCCCGGATGGCTCTCCGAGTGTACCCACACTGGTGTCTCCAGCTTCATATCTTTCTCTCAGTTTCTGTTGAGAGGACTTCTTCTTCTGTTTTCTGGGAGAGTTACCCCTGATCATGTCTTGGAACTCGTACTCAAGGCATTCAGAGCAATCACAAACATCATAACTGATGTGAACATTTGATGAAGACCTGGCTGGAAGAGGCGGAGGAACTGGCTCTGCGGTAATCTTCTTTGGCACCCATTCAATGGAGTTCACACTGTTGTTGTTCGGAAAAGGGTTTTCGACTATATTGGGTCCACGGGGACGCTCCAACTTTCCTTCCTCTATCAAATTCTGAATTTCATACCGTAACCCCACGCAATTGTCGGTGGTATGGCCATAATACTGATGGAAGGTGCAGTACTTGCTCTTGTCAGCGTTGACTACGGGATTCTTGGGTTTGTAGTTTGCAACGGGTTTGAGGAGGCCTTCCTTGATCAACCCTTCCAGCATCTTACTCAGCGGCATGTCCAACTTGTCAAAGTGTACGGTAGGCTGCTTCTGAGTGGAGTTGTTGCTTTGCGGGACTGGGTTTCTGTTGCCCGACTGCTGTCCCTGATGGATGTAGTTGACAGACGTATCTTTCCCTTTGTCGGGGGCCAGTGCGGGATTGAATGCAACTGCTGATCGGTATCTGTATGGTTGTGCTGTGGTCAATTTTTCCTTTAGATCCTTCTCGAACTGTGAGCCGGCATTGACCATGGTCCAGAGATCTGGGAAGAAGTGATGACTGATGAGAGTTCTGATGGATGGTCTTAAGCAGGACTTGAAGATCCGTATTTGTTCATCCTTGGAGAGTGGCTCCATGATCTCGGAGAGTTTCCATCTCCACCTCTTGTAGAATTATCCGACACTTTCATTTGTTTTTTGCTCGGTGGTGATTAAGTCCTCACGACTTGTTTCCCACTCTAAATTGGATCTGTACCGCTCTAGGAAAATGTTACTGATCTGATCCCAGGTATGGAGATCTGCAGGCTTGACCTTTAGGAACCATCGTAACGCTGAACTCTTGAGCGTATGTTGGAAGTGATCGGCCATTCGCTGGAGGGTTGCTCCTTTAGCTCTCATGCCGAGAACGTAGGTGTCAATATGCGTTTGAGGACATTCAGTTCTGTCGAATCGGTCCATATCCGGCATTCTGAACTTGGCAGGGAGAGGCGTGACCATTCCCGAATCTGTGGATCTGAGCATTTCTTGCTTTGAGCTGCTCATGTTGGCTTTCAGGTCTTTCATCTGTTCGACCATCCAGGCTAAGGTTGGGTCCAGTGGTGGACTTTGATGCTCGGTGCCGGGTGCTACCATGTGAGTGGTAGTGATTGGAGGTGGAAGGCTCGGCATATGTGGATATATGGGGGCCTTTTCTGGACTGTATCGGGGTTTGTCCCCTGTTTTGGGATTCGTGTATAGGCAATGGGATGAACCCAGGTGGGTATTGAAGGATATTGGCATCTGTTTGAGATGGTCCAGCGGTGCACTGGTTGTACTGAGTGATGGGAGTAGTACCGGCTTGGCCGTATATGACAGGTTGCCCTAAGAGGTGGCAATGTGAAGCCTAGGTCGACTGTTTCCTTGATTCGAAGGCATCCCGTAAGTTGGTGGGAGAGGAACCTGGTTGAAGGTTTGAGGAGCTGGTTTGGGGAATCGTCGTCCTCGATTATGATGAAAGTACCATCTCGACCGGGGATAGCCGCTATACCTCGCTCATTCGTAAGCCGTACCACGAAATTTTGTCGATCATCTTTCGCCTCTTGTGAACCTCACAAGCCCGGATGGCTTCTTCCATATGTCATATCTGGCACGGTGGCGGGGTCCGTCCCCGTCACGATTTCTCGGTGAGCTAGACATGTCGGATATTCTCGCCGAGGGAACCGAGGGAACCGAAGAGCCGTCTAACGCCGCCATAACCGTGACTCGCGAGGCGCCGACCTGCACTCAACCACTTTCTGCTCGCTGCAGGGAACGAAAGGTAGGGTTTAGGCTTCGGAAAGGGTATTTGGCTCAAGGTTTTGAGCTTGTGCAATGTGCAGTTACCGATTAATGTTTACTTAAAACGCATTTTCTCAGAGTCCTAATCGGTTGGAAAAGATCGTGTCTTCTTTTTCGCAACTAACCTAAAGGCTCTAATCAGTGGATCTCGTCACTACGTTTATAAGCCCCTCGATTCCATTTGTAGATCATCTTCTTGGGACGGACAATCCCGAGTGAGAGTCCTATAAGGCAAGCGAGTTCCATCGACAAAGGAAAAAAGTGAACTTAAGGCTAGCTGATCACACAAACTTCCAACGTATGTGACGCACGGGCCACAGTCGAAGTCAACGTCCTTAAGTTAAGGCGGGGATCGTGCCAAAATTTTGGCATGACCTCTCCTGACTCGCTTGTGCGAGGGGCCTTAGCTTTTGGTGTTGGCTAAGTTATGGCTGGCACGGTGCATACGGTGAGGGTTTGGTGACACGGTGTCACATTGAACCTTCGGGTATATTTTTCGGCAGAGCTCCGCGTTAAAGTCAAGGCTGAAAAGCTCAAGACTTTGGGTCGGGAACGACCTTCGGTCTCAATCTTTCGAGCTTGACTCGTAACGGAACCCGGCGTAAAAACATACACTTGGGCTTTATGACACGTACTAAGCCAAAAACCAACCGGGGTCTTGGACGAAGTGTGACACAAAGAGTGCATGGCTTACACGGGCTAGGATGGGTTGTTTGGGACGACCCCGTGCGCGCTCGAAAGGTATCTGGCAGACCAACCGAGCTGCAACTGAACGGTCATCCCGGGTTATGGGTCGTAGTGTGCAGTGTACCGAGGCAGCAAGTGCATGTGAAGTGCGGTGTACCGAGGCAGCAAGTGCGAGTAGTGTGCGGTCACTAAAATTCTTTTTCTGAGTAAAACAGAGATTTCCAGAATGTGTCTTAAAGAATTTTATGCGCAGCTCAAAATGTAGCATGAAAATCAAGTATGAACGGGAATGCACGAACATGTTATGGTTTTGAAAAAGTTAAAAATGCAACGCCCTTTTGAAAAACCGTTCGAGGTTTAAAGTAACACACGCACACAAAAACGAGGAAGGGTAAACGAAATTTTGACCCACGGAAGGCTTTTTTGAAAACAACGGTAGTTTTGAAAAAGTATCCAAGTCCCCAGCGGAGTCGCCAACTGAAATTACCCGGATTTTCACGCGCGGCGAAAAGCGGTTGTCTTTCGCGGAGGGTTGGTGTCTGAGACCTCGCTTTCGGGAAGGAGAGGAGTCACCACGTGGTTTTGTATTTTGAGCCCAAACGTTGAAAAATGGCTTTAGTTGGAAAATGGTGTTGTTTTTATTGGTAGCAAAAACTTAGGAAAAAGCTTTGAAAATGGGGTGTCATTTTTATTGGTAGCAAAAATGAGGAAAAAGCTTTTTTGAGTACCAGAGATTGTTAGGTTCGGAGGTCACGTTACGTTTCGGGAAGAGTATTTTGAGATCACCCTAAATGCCTCGTATGACGAGTCTTTCTACCTTTCTCGAAAATGTGTGCGTGTATGTGTGTGTGTGTTTGCATTTTTGAAATGGGGGCTTGAATGATAAGCTTAATCTTGGTTTGAATGTCAAACGTTGATTTTTGTGATTCTGTTTGAAAAGGCGAGCGTTTGAATGACAAACGTCGGTTTTGAAGTTTTTTAGGAAAAGTGGTGCGAATGCTGATTTTGATCTTTTAACTCAAGTGTCAAATGTTGACTTTTAAGAAAAGAGCGTTTGAATGTCAAACGTCGGATTTTGAGTTTGAAGATGATCGTTTGGATGCCAAATATCATTTCGCGCGTTTTTGAAAGAGAGTTAGAATGTCGAACTCCGGTTTTGAACCGGGCATTACATTGTTAGCGATTTTACGGGAAAAAAGCATTAAATGATTTTGAGTGTCAAATGTCGGCTTTTAAGTTTGAAGATGATCGTTTGGATGCCAAACGTCATTTCGCGCGTTTTTGAAAGAGAGTTCGAATGTCGAACTCTAGTTTTGAACGGGGCATTACATTGTTAGCGATTTTACGGGAAAAAAGCATTAAATGATATGCGATCAACGAATCGTTTTTGCGACTCGGACTTTGATAAGTAAATACTATCACGAGCCAAACGACTCGGACTTGTAAATGACAGTATTTAAAGTGCGGTGTCGACGGAATCAAACGACCCGGAATTGTAAAGTGCGTTCAACGAGCCAAACAGCTCGGAATTGTAAATGACATGAAAGTAAATGACGATCGACGGATCAAACGATCCGGAATTTGTAAATGACATAAAAGTAAATGACGTTCAACGGATCAAACGATCCGAAATTTGTAAATGACATAAAAAGTAATGGAACGGGGCCGGAACGCCGTTTTAACCCGAGATTACTTCTCTTACGGGAAGAGAAGAGGATCAAGGACTAAAACGTATCGGACCCTGTTAGACGGTGACGTCTACATTTCAACAACGTTCGTCCGAAACGGTTGTAGCGACTGGCGCGTAAACCGAGACGGAACGAGCGTTTAGGGAGAGAGAGCACTACCTATGGCTAGGGTCGGCTCCTTTGGCTCGGTGGGCATATACGGGATACGAAAAGGTGTTTGGAATGGTGTTTTGAGGTGGTGGGGGTTGTATTTGGTTGAAATACGGAGTTTTCACGTGAATCGAGGCAAAAAGGGAGCTCGGGAGAGGGTGAAAAGGGTTTGGGCCGTGGCTGTGGTGGATTTTGGGTGAATTTTGTTGTTGTCAAAATGTTTGACAGCCCTCTGTATTTATAGGTGAAATTTGCAAAAGAGTTCGGACGGACTTAGGCTGAATTCCAGGGGGTTTTGTGAAACTTTGAAAATTGGAGGGACTTGCTGGCAATTCTGGATTGTCTGCAAAAGAGTCCGGCCGGACTTGGACTGCATATCAGGGGTATTTTAGTCTTTTCACACTGAAATGTGATAGAGGTTGACAAGGGAGTTGTGGCATGCGTGCCACGTGTCCTGTGACTCACCAGGTTCATGGGATTTCGTGCCATTATCCTCAGTTTTGTCCCTTTTTTAAATAACTGTTCGGAAAATGTCTGAAACGCCCCCGAAAAGTTTCGAAAAGTGCGTTTTTCAGGAGAAGTTGTACTTTTACGTGTGACGACGTGTGTTGAGTACGCTTTGAAGTTGGGATGCACGGGGCAGTCCCGAGACGTCTCGTTGACTTGAGAACGGGGAGCGTAACGGGTTTCAGTTAACCTGGAGCGGGCCAGTTAACGGATTCCGGTTAACTTCTAACGGATTTTGGCGATCCGGATTTGGGTACTAACACCATGGGAGAGTGCGTTGTATGGGACAAGGTCTTACCAAATCTAGGGTGTTTGGTAAAGTCTCAACTTCTCAAAGTGTTTCTGCAGTCCGTGCTGAACTTGAGGAGAAGATGTCATCCATGCAAGATGATTTTGCAAGGCGTCAAGAAGAATTACAAAAGCAACTTCAGGCTCAACAAAAACTGATAGAAGATTTTCAACGTAATTATATGCAACAGCATGGAAATGGCAATAATAGGCCATGGTATGTTTTCTCAATCCTATAAATCTAATATCACTAGTTGTTGACTCATAATTCATTTGTCTAATTTAATTAGAATTCTTGTTAATAGTTGTTGACTCATAATTTATTTGTCTAATTCAACTCTAGAGTTGAACCACTAGAGTTGAATCTTTGGTATGCAACTGATGCATATACTGCTGTTAGTTTTTACTTTCTACGTAGTGGGATCAAACTTTTGAATGTGTGAAAACATGGCACGCGTATTCTACTATTTGTGTCCCTAAACTATTGGAAATTTTCTGGTGGGGTATTATGCTTGCTTGTTGGTCTTACACATTTGAATGTCCTTATTGATGCTGGTTTTGTACTTTCAGTTGGACTTGATCTTAGTGGCTGTCTTAGAGGGCATAGTTCTGTTTTTGTTAAGTCTTGACATTGTGTTGTAGTAATATGGTATGATCAAACAGCTTGTAGAGGCAGGATTTTGGGGTATTTGGTTGATGTTCATGAAAGAAATGTGTATTTACATTTACGAAACCAAGTTATTTTATTATTTTATATAGGTTGCATTTGGCTCAAGCTTTAGCTTTTGTTGCATTTGGGTTAATATGCAGTTTTCTGTTGCATTTGACCTAGTTATTTACGGCGGCTGCTCATATTCGCCGTAAATAGTCTAGTTATTTACGGCGGCTGCTCATATCCGCCTTAAATAAGATCAATGGACGACTTGTCCCCAAAGGGGGACGAGTGAATCAGAGAGAATCAAAATGGGGATGATTCGTGCCATGTGTTTGACGACTCGTCTCTTTTATACGGCGGCCTAGACCCGCCGTAATTATATTTCATTATATACGGCGGTTAGGTTAACGTCGTATAAAACTTCCTCAAATACGACTGTAATACATACGACATTTTTGTATTTCATTATATACTTTGGTACATCAGTCGCTGTATTTGCCCTTGATTATATACGGCGGCTGTATTTCTGCCGTAAATACTATATACGGCGGTATATCCGCCATAAATACTATATACGTCGCGACTTTATATGCTGCCCAATATACGGCGGTATATCCGCCGTAAATACTATTTTAGGCGGCCCCGGTCACTATATACGACGGATTTTAACCGCCGTAAATAGTGTATTATCTTGTAGTGTTTGCTATCTTATATTGTGATGTGTTGGGGCCTTATAAACATCATACTTATAATGGCTTCAACTCTTTCTTAACCATTGTTGAGGATTATTCTAGGACTGCATGGACCTTCTTACTCAGTTCAAAATCTTAGGTTCATTATCACCTCAAATCCTTTCTATCTTTTGTCAATAATCTGTTCAATACCTCTGTCAAAATCATAAGAACTGACAATGGATCTGAATTCTCCAATTCTGAAATTGTTAAAAAAAACTATTACAATAACACTGGAAAATTAAAGAAAACATACAAGAAAACACTACACAAAATAAAATTGTAAATTGCCTTAAGACAAATTATACCCCTCATCGAATTGTGCTTGAGGTTATAACGGACGTTTGCCTTTCAAGATAAAACGGACTGACCGGACGGTTGCTGCACACTAGTAGCTCCGGAAAATTGAAGATATGCATGTACAGGATCACCACCAAATGCAAATGTAGGAGGCCGAAGGAAAAGATTGTTCAATATGCTGCAAATTGGAGAGAGGAAAGATTGCTCAGAAAAATTGTGTCTGAATTTGTTTGTGATCTGTCCTTTCTATAGCTGCCAAGGATAAAAAATGATGATCAAAATTTAATCCCGAAATTAAACACGTTTTAGTTTCGTATTAATTTTGGTCTTGGAATTTACAACCTTTGGAATCAATCTGCCATCAAAACAGGGCGGCAGTTACAGATTATGGGAGTCATTTTTGAATCACATTTTCAAAAAAAAAAAAAATAGCAAAAGGTGGGGTAGCGCGAGTAGGCCAATTTGGAGCTACATTCGTTTCCGCATGACATGCACACACATGAGTTCAGTAGCCCCAAGCACATTTTGGACCTTGATTTGCACCACCCCCTTGCGTACCCGTGCGCGAGAGAGAGCTTTTATGCCACACAATCTTACTCCCTACTAAATTGTAGGAGTATATAAACTAGTCCCCTTTTACATATTTTTTTAATGTGGGATAACCACATTTCCAACTTTCAACCCTCTTACTTTGAGCCTTAATATCTCATTTATCCCTCAACCATTTTGGACAAATGAATATATGATTTCAATGTTCTCATGGAGTAGAACACATACCTATAATCAATTTGGTTATTTGACAAACAACCCATTGAGGAAATAAGTCATTATTCCTTCAAACACACCTTATTTTTCCAACAATCCCCCACCTGAAGGAAATGATGCAAAAATGGTGATAAAGTCCGACAGACGAAAACTTGCATACGAAAGATATGGGAATTCCCATTGAATCTTCGCTCGTACAAGCATATTTACTCTAATCGGAAGTCGATAGATGTGATGTCCTTGAATCGTTATGCTTTTTGTGTAGCCGATCATATACTTGACACAAGTATCTTCCTAACATACTTCAAGTCTCATAGCTATGTTCAATCATGGCCCTGAACATACGTATGGTTCTGCTAGAGGATCTAAGAATTGAGCCTCACACAATTCTCCTCAAAGCGGCCCCACTTCTCTCTCACATAGGTGATTTCTTAAAGGTAACCCATATTACCCCGCTCAAATTTTCCACACGTAAAGATCATTAAAAGCCATAGGCTTACCCTTGTCCTTTCGGGATGTCACTAATAGGAATGGACTTGGGTTTGGTTCCCCCACAGTAACACTACAAGTCTTTTAACAGTTATGTGGTCCCATTGAATCTAGTTATTGGGATCTCCAGTCATCTAGATTGGGTTTTCCCATGTGTTTAAATTTTAAAAGGCTTAAGTCTCATTCACGTCATTGAACTTTCAACTAACTCTCTATTTAACCCTTTGGTTAACGGATCCGCTAAATTTTCCTTTGACTTAACATAGTCAATGGATATTGTACCAGTTGAGAGTGGTTATCTAATGGTATTATGTCTTCGACGAATGTGTCTAAACTTATCATTATACATATGATTTTGTGCCCTTCCAATCACTAATTGGCTATCGCAATATATACATATTGGTGGCACGGGCTTTGTCCATCTTGGAATATCTTCTATGAATTGGCATAGCCATTCGGCTTCTTCACCACATTTATCTAATGCTATAAACTCATATTCCATTGTGGATCTAGCTATAACCGTTTTTTGTAGAAGATTTTCATGATATAGTTGCTCCTGCTAATGTGAATACAAATCCGCAGTAGACCTTGAGTCTTTTATATCGGATATCCAATTAGCATCTCTATATCCTTCACTTACCGTTGGATGTCTAGTATAGTGTAAAGCATAATCTCGAGTATATCTTAAGTACCTTAGTACTCTCACTATACCATTCCAATGTTCCGCTCCAGGATTACTTGTATACCGACTCAGTTTGCTAGCAGTGCAAGGAATGTCTGGTCGATTACAACTCATCAAGTACATTAGACTTCTAAAGATTCTCGAGTATTCAACTTGAGAAATTGCATCACCTTTATTCTTTGATATATGTTGACTCATGTCTATTGGGGTTCTAACTATAGCTAAGTCACCCTTGATGAATTTATCAAGAACTTTATCCACATAAAGTGACTGGCTTAAAGCAAGTCCATTTTATATTCTTAAAATTTTCACGCCAAGGATTACGTCGGCTAAACCCATATCTTTCATGTCAAATTTTGAGTTAAACATATCTTTAGTGGACTTTATCATTTTATCACAGCTTCCTGTGATAAGCATGTCATCTACATAAAGACACAAAATGACGTAGTCATTTTCCATGTTTCTAACAAAGACACATTTGTCACAATCATTTATTTTAAATCCACTTTCCGTCATGGATTGATCAAACTTTTGATGACATTGTTTAGGTGCTTGATTCAAGCCATACAATGACTTTAACACTTTATTTTCTTGCCCTGGAACAGAAAATCCTTCGGGTGTTCCATGTAAATTTTCTCTTCTAAATCCCCATTTAGAAAGGCTATTTTAACATTCATTTGATGTACTTCAAGATTCCGCAATGCGGCTATTGCAAGTATAATTCTTATAGATGTTATTCTCATAACCGGAGAATATGTATCAAAGTAATCAAGGCTTTCCTTTTGCTTGTAACCTTTAATTACAAGTCTTACCTTATACTTGTCAATTATTCCGTCCGTCTTCATTTTCCTATTAAAAATTCACCTATATCCTAGTGGTTTACTTACCGGAGGAAGATCCACTAATTCTCAAGTGTGATTTTGTAGAGAACACATAACAATATTTTGTACTATCATCAACCAAAGTCATAAAGTACTTATTGCCCCCACGTGATTATTATGATTTGAAGTCGAATAAGTCCGTGTGAATCAACTCAAGTGGTTCATTATTTCTTATAATAGAATAAAACGATCTTTTTGTTAATTTTGCCTTTACACAAGTTTCACATTTTGTTAATTTTGTCTTTACACAAGTTTCACATTTATGTTTGTAGTCTATTTTACATTATGGTATGCAATTCAAGGTAATTAATCTACGTATAGTTTCATAATTAACATGTCTTAGTCTACCATGCCACAAATTGGAAGACTCGGGCAAGTAAACAGAAGAATTATTCATTTCATTGCTTTTGGGCTTAATAGCCATTACATTTGGTTTCACAACCATCACACTTAGCTTAAACATCCTATCATTGACATATCCTTTTCCTATCTGTATATCTCACTTCTTCTATTTCTCTTGTTCATGACACCAATTCTAATACCCATGATTCTCATGTTCCTTCTGTTGTGTCAAGACCTGTTAGAAATAGAACTCTTCCATCTAAGTACATGGATTTCACAAATTTACCACCTCAATTCAACATCCCTTCAAGGTCATCTGCAAAATCCATTCATGTAAGTTCATCAAGTTCTCTTTCTTCTCCTGTTTCTTATTCCTCTATTTCTCCTTCTTACTACTCATTCATTTGCAAATCATCTCCTTACACTGAACCTCATAGTTTCTCTCAAGATTTAATGGATCTCAATTGGTGTCATGCTATGGATTTAGAACTAAAAGCTTAGAGTCCAATCATACTTGGAATCTACAATAACTGCCTGCTCATAAGAAAGTTATGGGGTGTAAATGGATCTATAGGGTTAAATTGAAACATGATGGTTCATTAGACAAACACAAAGCCAGACTTGTAGCTAAAGGCTTCACTCAGACTGAGGGTGATGATTTCTTTGAAACCTTTGCACCTGTTGCCAAAATGACAACAGTTAGGGTATTTTTGACAATTACAGCTATTAAAGACTGGCATCTCTCTCAAATGGATATTGCTAATGCATTTTTTTCATGGTGATTTGGATGAAGAAGTATATATGGATGTTCCATATGGCTACTCTGTTCCTTCATCTCTACAGAAGTCTGGTTCATCAATACCTATTGTGTGTAATTTACTTAAGTCTCTTTATGGTCTTAAATAATCTCCTAGGCAATGGTACAATAAATTTGACTTTGGCTTGACTTCCTTTGGGTTTATTGAATCCAAAAATGATCATACTTTGTTCACTCTACAGTGGTCTGATTCTTTCACTGCTATTTTAGTATATGTTGATGATGTACTGATTTCAGGCTCTAGTAAGGAGGTTATTGCTCTTGTAAAGCAACATTTGCACTCTCAGTTCAACATCAAAGATCTTCGTCCTTTGAAGTTTTTTCTAGGTATTGATATTGCAAAGTCCACTGAGGGTATTTACATTCACCAAAGGAAATATACACTAAAAATCATTAATGATACAGGTTTAATGGCTGTCTAAGATGCCGATAGAGAAGCATCATAATTTGGCTCTTGATGAAAGTCCGATTCTTTCTAATTCTCATTAGTACAGAAGACTCATTGGCAGATTGATTTACTTGACAATTACCAGGCCTAATCTTTCCTATGCAGTGCACATTTTGAGCCAGTTTATATCATCTCCCAGAGAGGGTCATTGGCAAGCTTCTTTAAAATTGGTCAGATATCTTAAGGGTTCTATTGGTTAAGGTTTGTTGTTTGCTTCTACTGCCTCACCTACCTTAGCTATCTACTGTGATGTTGATTGGGCATTCTTTGGTTCTTCTTTAGTCTCTTGGAGAATTAAGAAGCAAGGTACAGTGTCAAAGTCCTCTTGTGAGACTGAATATCATAGCATGGCTGGTGCTTCTTGTGAAGTGGTATGGTTAATTCAGCTTCTCCAAGATTTTGGTATTTCTCATTTAACTCTAGTTCCCCTTTACTGTGATAACTAAGTTGCACTTCATCTTGCCTCTAATCATGTCTTCCATGAGAGATCTAAACATATCGAGATTGATTGTCATCTCATTAGGGACAAAATCTCATCCGGCTTGATTGTACTGCTCATGTTCCCACTCACTTGCAGCTTGCTGGTCTGTATACTAAGGCCTTGCCATCTACTAATCTTCATTTTCTTCTTCGCAAGCTACATGTTTTTAACTTATTCTCAACATCTAGCTTGAGGGGGGAGGGGGGATATTACAGATGTAAATATAGATGAAGGGGCTGATTGTCAAAATAGCAATATGGAGGGTCAAAATGAAAATAGCAATGTTGATGTAAGTGAAGACAGTTGGGTGTTAGAGATATTATCCCACATTGGGAATTGACAAACCTTGCCTATAATATATAAAGATCCTGGGCAACTCCCCTTAGTACCAATTGGTTTTAAGGTGGAACCTCAGACTTTAAGATGGTATCAGAGCAGGTTCTTTACACGTGCAGGTCCAACGGCCCACGATGTTACTCCGCGCCACCCGATTGATAAGTCCACGTTGTAAGCTGCCTATAATATATAAAGATTCTGGGCAACTCCCCTTAGTACCAATTGGTTTTAAGGTGAATTTAAGGTGGAACCTCAGACTTTAAGAGGGTTGTTGTAACTGTCTTCGGTGCGTGTGAGCTCCTTCAAACAAGTAGAAAAGAAGGTTGTGAATTACAATGAGGGTATGTTTGGATACCCCAATTCCATAGCTTAGAATTGGAATTGGGGCCTCCAAAATCAATTTCATTGTTTGGGAACATAACTAAAATTTGGAATTGGAATTGTGTTGGAATTCTAAATCACTCAATTTCACAAAACTAATTCCATCTTAAATCCTAATAATTTAAATTCTAAATTTTGATCAATTAATAACAACTCACATTCTTTTTACCACCACCACAACAACTTTCAACCACCACCATTTGTGCCACCTCCCGCCGCCGCCAACATCTATAGTATAAATAAAGGATGTCCACCTCAGCATGAACAGTTCTATGAATAGTTTCAATCGCCGAAATTCCCACTTTGCCCTCACTATTTTGTCCCTTTTCCATTTTGCCCTTAAAAAAATTTAAAAATTAAATTTTTCCCATAAAAAAAAAAAAAAAAAGGTGTCCACGGACACGGACTTAATTAAAAAAAAAAACGTGTCCTCGAACACGGGCTTATTCTAGTTTATAATAACTAACAATCATATACCACTAGACTACACTAGATACTTGACTTATTATTAAATTTTTATTTTAAGTATAATGTATAATTATAATTGAATTTCACACATTATTCAAACAATGGAAATGCTATGATTTTGAAAGCAAATTTTAAGTTATTTAAATTTTATAAAATTTGAATATTTATTGAATTCAAAATCAATGCATCCAAACGGACCTGAGAAATAACAGAATGAATAATGGAAAATGTTCACTCAATATCTCTCTCTCTACATTCTTCATTTTGTTTAGGCAGCAAAAATTTGTGTTGTAAATTTCAATCCATTAAGTTGAGTTCAGATTATGCCATAAGTTCATATGTAAGCCGGACAGTGAAGTCGATATCAGATTTAGGCTCCGTTTGTTTATCGTAAAATATTTTTCAGAAAATGATTTTCGGCAAAAAATTTTCGGAAAATGAAAATGTTTTTCGAAAAATAAGATAAAAATGAAGTTTTTCCCATTTTCTGGTGCGAAACAAATACCGAAAAATGAGGAAAATGTTTTCCAAAAAACATTTTTCCTCAAACAAAATGAGCCTTAAACAATCATCAAAAAACAAAAAAGCAAAATCATTAACGGGTAGCGGGGAAATACGCCTCAAGTTACACGGCTTGATAAGTGCAGCAGAAGTCTTCTTTTAACAATATACTAATCTCATGGCAGAAGTACACCACCCCCCACCCCCACCCCACAAAAATAAAAATAAAAACATCGGAACAATCAAAACCAGGGAGGCCGGGGGAATTTTTTTCTAAAATTATTTCATTTTAAAAGTCTAAATCCAAAATAACTCACATTTTAAACTATTTGTCAAAATGACCAACTTTTTGTAACTGCTGTCTTAAGGTGCTGTTTTAAGGTAAGGCTCTCCAGAAAGTGCCCAACATGAATTTTTTGTGCATTGGGCTCTTTCATTAACTGATACAAATATCAGCCAGTCTGCATTTTTGTTTGATAGAAAAACGGAGATGGCTCTCGACAAAAGAAAGAGGAAAGCTAGCTTTTTATTGACCCTTTTTGAAAGGGGGAGGATCCAATGACTCAAAAACATTATATTTTATGGTTGCGGTGCGGAGTCTATCTGCGTATAACGGTCCGCTTAATGGATCGAAGAAAGCAGAACGTAGGGGTGTGCACGGTCCGGTTTGATTCGGTTTTAGGCTAAAATCGAAATCGAACCGAAAAATATCGATTTTTATATTTCAAAACCGTTCGATTTCGGTTTTGTTCGGTTTCGGTTTTGTTCGGTGTCGTTTGGGACACCATTCAAAATTTTAAGATCAGTAGTGTAGTGTAGGTAGTACAACCTCACACCTTCAGAGTTGCATATAAAAAAAAATGTAGAAAGGGAGACTATAATTTCAATAATAAAAAAAGAAAACATTTCATCATTCATTCATACATACTAGGTTTGAATTAAAGTTGCATATAAAAAAAATAAATTAAAACTAGACATAATAGATTTGAAAAAAAACCTAGAAATTTCTCTCTCTAGAAATTACTCTCCTTCCCGTCTCTAGGGTTTGCCCTAGGGGCAGTCCGGCTTCCGGCAGCCTCCATGGTTGATCTGATTGCTTTCCATCCCCTTCAAACGCTCGCCAAGCCCAACCAAATCCCCCAACCGGCTAACCCTAATCTCGAAAACCCTATTCCTCCGCCTTTACATGGGTAGCAGCCGCTTCATGCTAACCCTAATCCTTCCATTGCGGCACAAACTTCAAATAACAAATCATTTGCGTCGCTGCTTTCTCATTCAAACCCGTTACCAATTAATGATATTCCTTTGATCCCTGCTGCAACACATAAAGGATTTCCTTCTCTTAAACTGTCTAAGGAGGCCATTGATGCCTTTGCAAGGCCTTTTGCGTGGACTCTTGTGGGTAAATTTACTAATGGACGTCCAACCATGGAAGATGCCAGAATTGCCTTTGCAAAGTTCAATCTGAAAGGATCGTTCAAAATTGGGCATCTTGATTCTCGCCATATGCTCATTCAGTTATCAAACGAAGAAGATTTCCAGCGGCTTTGGACAAGAGAGGTCACTTATGTTAATCGCTTTCCAATGCGAACTTCTGTTTGGAATCCCTCTTGGAAGCCGCAAACTGACTCTCCTGTTGTTCCCGTTTGGGTAAGCCTTCCCGGATTGCCAATCCATTTGTTCAATAAGATCTTTTTATTTTCGCTTGCTAGAATTTTTGGTAAACCTATGTCTATCGATAAAGCCACTGTTGAATTGTCTCGGCCGAGTGTAGCTAAAATTCTGATGCAAGTGGATCTCCTCAAAAGATTTACCCGATAAGATACATGTGGATTGTGGCGATTGTATGCCTAGCTTTTTTCAATCTGTTGAATATGATAACATGCCATTATATTGCAGTCATTGCTTTATTTTGGGTCATGATATTTCTGTTTGTCGAAAGGCCAATCCCTCTGTTAATGATTCAAAACCTAATTCAAAAACTAAGGATTCAAAATCAGCCTTGCAAGTGGAGAAGGGTGAAAAGGTTTATGTTCCAAAGCAGGTTGTATCTAATCCTCCAAAGGTCGTATCTAGTAGTGGTGCTCAAGAAACTGAGATTGTTGATCTCGATGGGGGGATTGTTCAATCTAAGCCGTCAGCCGAAAATGCTTGTGAAGATATTGATACCCATAATGAGACGGTTGACTCCCAAGGTGAAGAATTGGTAGGCTTGGATGACACAGCTATTGTTGAGATAAATACAGTCAATGAAACTCTGGTTGCTACTGCTGAGCTTGGAGCGCAGTTGGGGGCTTTGGCCATTCAGAATGGGGCTAATGCCTCATCATCCATCCCTATGACGGCTCCTGTGTTGGATAGCGAAGCGCTAAATCTCGTTCGAGAAAAGGTTAGACAAATTCAAGCTTCATCAGCTCCTAACTTACGTCCTTCTTCTGCTCGTATGCCAAATCCAAAATACTTTAATCCCGAATTTATAAACCCAAAAAATCTAAAAGAAGCTCTTACTATTCGGGAAAAATGCGATTCTAAACCTGAAGGCGGTCTTTCTGCTACTTCTCCTTCGGCATATCAAGAAGCTCGCACTTATGGGGGTATAGTTGGAGGAGTTCATGTTGATCCGTGGGCTCCAATGGCTGACTGTGATAATTTTGAAGATTATTACGATGAAGAAGATGGCTTTCAAAAGGTTAAAGGGAAACGAGGAAAATCTGGATCGAAAGCTAAATCAAAAAATCTCAAGCCTAAAAGGCCTTGGATTTCTAAAAGGCAATTTGATTGACCTTTTATTTATTTTTATTTTTATGTTTTTTTCTTCTTATTTATTTATTTTTTTCTTTTTTTGTGATGGTTTTGGCTTAGTCTTCCATCACCTCTTTGTACCTTTTATTTTTCAATAATATTTAGGGGGCACTGCCCTTTTTGCTAAAAAAAATAAATAATAGATTTGAATATAGACTACACAAAAATTTGTCTAACATGGCTGACATGTAAATGAGAAAGAAGATATGCCTAACATACAAGGAAAATATTCACAACAGTAGCATGAGTCTGTAATTGCAGACTTGGTGTGTAATTAGATTTCATCTATGGCTTTTCAGGAATTTTTGAACTTCCAAATAAAGTAGAAGTAACTGCAGACTTGGTGTGTAATTAGATTTCATCTACAGCAACGGCAACGGCAAGAGAAAGATCGCCGCCTTGATTTTAGGGTTAGGTCTGTCGAGTTTAAAGTGAGGCCGCTATGAGGGATTGTCGATTACTGAACGTCGATTGAGAGAATCAGAGAAAGAAAGCGATTATATATATGGGATATTAAACGACAGCGTATATAAGTAATTTCGGTTCGGTTTGGTTTTTTATCGGTTTATTTATATAAAATCAAAACCAAATCGGTTCAGCCGGTTTTTGAGTTTTAAAAAACCACACCAAACCATTAAGTGATCGGTTTGGTTTTTCGATTCCGATTTTTTCGGTTTTTTTCGATTTTTTTCGGTTTTTCGGTTTTTTCTGCTCGCCCCTAGCAGAACGCACTTGTGTCTTTTTTATTCTAAATTTTTCCGGTTAAAAAATCGCTAAACGGTGTAGCGAATTTAAATTTGCTCAATTTTATTTTAATTTATGCTATTAAAAAAAAAAAGCGAGTTCAAATTACCAAAACAAGTTCAAATTACGAAAGCAGGCCACTACCAAACCAAACCAAAGGTACAAACTCCGTCTCACTTTAAATTACAAAATAATAATTATTAATAAAGAAAACTAAATAGAAATATTATTTTTTCCATCTCAAATAAATACTTTAAAAAATATACTTCTATAAAAAATTATATTCTTCATTTCAAAAATAAATATTACTTTCGACTCAAAATGAATAACCAAAAAATAATACTACATTTCTATATTCAAAAAAAAATTGCTTCCTTTGTCTCAATGAACATTTTAAAAAAGAATACTACTTTACTTGTCTCAAAAATTAATATTCATTTTCTGAGACGAAGACACTAACATTATAAACATTAATTTTTACAAAAGAATACTACATCGTCTAAAAAAAATAAATTACTATCTTCGTCCCAATGAATATTTTATAAAATATTACTTCATTTGTTTAAAAAATTAATGTCATATATTGAAACGAATGCACTAACATTACAAACATTAATTTTTGAGGCAAATGAAGCAGTATTATTTTTTTAAATATTCATTGGGATGAAGAAAGTAATGTTCATTTTTTTGGACAAAAAATGTAGTATTATTTTTTGGTTATTCATTTTGAGTCGAAAGTAATATTTATTTTTGAAATGAAGAATATAATTTTTTTTATAGAAGTATATTTTTTTAAGTATTTATTTGAGATGGAAAAAATAATATTTCTATTTAGTTTTCTTTATTAATAATTATTATTTTGTAATTTAAAGTGAAACAGAGTTTGTACTTTGGTTTGGTTTGATTTGGCAGTGGCCTGCTTGGTAATTTGAACTCGCTCGATATATAGCGAGTTCAAATTTTAGATTTTTTTAATAGCATAAATTAATATAAAATTGAGCAAATTTAAATTCGCTCCACCGTGTAGCGATTTTAACCGGAAAAATTATAAACTCGTTACACCGTATAGCGAGTTTCAAAAAGTTGGTCATTTTGGCAAATAGTTTCAAATGTGAGTTATTTTGGAATTTAAATTTTTAAAATGAATTTATTTGAGAAAAAAATCTGACAAGGTGGAGCCTGAACACAGCCTATACAAGGTTGAGCACTGACACCACTAGCTTAGATCACCAAATCATTTTGGAGAGAACCAAAACACATCAACAAACTCCGGCCAATACCAATTACACCGGCAGACACTCAAATTGGAATATATAATTTGACAGAAGAGGCAGTAAGTCAGTAACGCATTGTATTAAAGCACAAAGAGGTTGTTTCCGGATGACCCATGACCACAACCGGGAAGAATTACCCCTCAACACCATTACACCAAGCAGCAGCAAAAGGAACAAGTCTGCATTTCTAGCTGAGCTCAAGATCTAGGAGTTGTATAGAGGGGACTGGGTACATCTGTCTCAAAGAGGAAAAGTTTTGAGGAAACAAAAAAAAAAAAAGAAAAAAAGAAGAATTACCTCAGAGCCTGTAACCAGAGTTATGAGATAATCAAACAGTAAGTACACCACCTTTCTTGGTACTTATTTCAGATTTCTTATCTTTTTTTCTTTTTTTTTTTTTTAAAAAAAAAAAAAAAAGGTCTCATTTTGCAACCTTGTACCGAATTGGCAAGTACAGAATGAAAAAAGATGGGATTTAAACACATAAAACATCTCCTTCGATAAAAACTGAGGATGATAATGGTTATACATGTTACAAGAGTACAGCTGACATCAATGTCAGATCCAGTTTTACTCCTTTATCGTTCTCTCTTTCTCCTTTCCCCTCTTTTGACCGGCTTTTCCAATCATTTGCTGCAAGTGTAGTCCTCAACAGAACAAGAACAAATTAATAACTTAAACAGATTGGGTTCGGTGATCTTCCACCTCCCCTTTCTGATGAAGCAAACCGCCCTTTTTAACACTAGAGGAAAAACAAAAAAAAAAAAAAAAACCAATCAAAAGAGCAAAAAGAAGTTACTGTATCATCTATCAGCCTGCAATTTGCTGCGACTGTCCCTATGCATCTGGTTGTACCTGGGCCTGAGCCTGCTTCTGCTGCTCTGTAAATCTGTTTATCTTGTCAAGCAACTGTGCCGCCTTTCTCTTTCCCCTGTCCGTCCCATTTTGTGCTAAATCAACTAACGACCCCACAACTCCAAGTTCTTGAGCCTCCGCAATGTATTGCTCGTCTCCAGAACAGAGGTGCACTAAAACTGCAGTTGCGTTCTCTTTGTTCCTTGGAGACCCGTTTCCAATAACCTCTACTAAAACCGGAACAGCTTCTGCAGCTCCTATAGCTATCTTCCCTTCTGGATGGCCAGAAAGTATTGCTAGAATAGTGAACGCTGCGTCAACCATCCCACCCTGGGGCTCCGTGAGAAGCCGCATCAGCGTGGGGACCACCCCAGCTCTCACGGCTTTTCCCTTATTACCTTGATATATACACAAGTTGAAAAGTGCTGTTGCCGCATCTTTTTTTCCCCTTTGTGTACCTTCACTTAATAACACCACGAGTGGTGGGATTGCTCCTGAAGAAACAATCGTAACCTTATTTTCGTCCCACAACCGAGAGGCTAAATAACGTGGCGGCTGCATTTTCACGTGCTTCCATGCTTCCCTTCTTGAGCACGGTAACTATACCGGGCACTGCCCCCGGAGGATACGATGCTTCCTTTGTTATCCTCGCATATGGAAAGATTGAGAAGCGCGGTGACAAAGCATGTTCTTGAGTTCTTGAATCGGGCGTTGATAGAAGGGTTACCAGTAAAGGGATGGCACCAGCTTCTGCTATAGCCACACGATTATCGGAATTTCGCTTGGCGAGAAGGCGGATTTCTCCGGCGGCCGATCGCTGATCTTCAGGACTGTTGGATGTGAGCTTATGGAGGAGGGTCTCGATCTTGGATCTTTCGGCAGGTGTGCATGCAGATGCAGTCTTGCTGGTTTGTGAGCTGACGGGTCTTTTTGGTGGTTCTACTCCATTTGCCTCGCACCATTGGGCAATTAGGCTGCGTAAGACGTAGTTCGGTGTGAGGACAGAGCTTGTCAGGCTTTGTTGTGTCTTAGGGCAAGTGCCATGCCCTGCTTCCAGCCATTTCTCAATGCATGAGCGTTCATACGTCTGCAAAATAAAGATCTCAATTGGTTAAAGAAAAACAGAGCAAGAACGTGTAAGCAAAACCTAGGGGTTTCTTCTATTGGATTGGATTGATCACATTAATAACCCAGAGCAAGAAATTGTTTGAAAGGGGGGAAAAATCGGCAATTTTTGGTACCAATAAATTGCACTAAAACCCCTATATTTTTAAAATATTTATACCAGTAAAAATTTAAAAAAAAAAAAAATCAAACGGGAATAACTGCCCCCATTAAGCTTTATGTAGCTCCGCCAGCACCCAGAACCATAATTTGGGACCATGCACATAATTATTTCCCCCTTGCTAATTCAAATAGGTCCAACTGATATATATGGATTCATATATCTCATCCTAATCTTGCGCAATCTTATCACTTGGTGGCCTACCAGAAGAGCAAGAAGTCCATAAGGTAACAGCCAAGGTAAAACTTAGAAAATTGGTCGAAAAGGGAAAGTTTTAGTTTCAGACCTGCCCAGTTGAGACGATGACAGGATCCTTCATCAGCTCTAGAGAAATAGGGCAGCGAAAATCATCCGGAATGGCAGCGGTTTTCTGATTTTTGGCCACGATTGCTTGGCCGCTGGAACTTGATAGAGTTGAACTTTCTGGTGGAGGAGAATCTACGGTCAGATTCTCGGTCTGCACAAAATCCTTGATTTTCTTCAAGAGCATTGACATCTTCTCTATGCTCTCTCCTGGATCTCCACCGCTGGCAGCCACCATCTCATGCAAAGCTAATGACTCTTGTGTGAGGTCAACTATTCCAGTTAGCTGTAACTTCTCAACCAATCTTCGTACGACAGCTGGATCTGCAACCACGTCATTGTTGTATAGGGACGAAACATCTTCATACAGTTCAACATCGGGTTCATCAATCTTTCCTTTGGCTCTTCTGAATTGAGCAATAACAAGCTCTACCTGAATATAAAATTTATGTCATACAGGTTAGACAATTTATAAAGAACAAAAATGTATGACTTATATGCTTCTGGGACCCACTTAATGTCTTGTTCGATTACAGAATAAGAGGGAGCCAGTGAATACATGATAGAACCTTCGTCTTCAATTTTCATTGATATAGGGGACTTTTTGAGCCCAAATAATCACACATATGAGCATCTCCATAACAAATAGGATCCATAATTTATCACCTCACTCTATTTTATACAGTGAAAGATTCCAAGAAGTAACATTCACCTGTTCCTTGACTTCATCTGATATGTCATGTTTTTCAAAGGATATTCCACTCAAAGCTTGCTCCAAACGAGTGGTCACTTCCTGAAATCTTTCCATGATTTGTGTTCTCTCTAGGACCTGCAGGCAGAATAACATAATTAAGTCTGTAGATTTAATGCAACTTTTCTGTTCAATACATAAAAGGTAATGCAAGGTAAAATCATTCTAAACAACCAAAATAATGACAGTTCTAACTAGATATCGTTGTATTGACTGAATAGCTATAGATCTTCATTTAAGAAGAAAATGATGAGAGCTATTTCAGTTAAGGTGAATATGCAAACGTAAGGGAGGTTTGACCTTCATCTTTACAGGAGGAAAGTCAGGAAATGATTCAGCAATCACATCACCTGGAGATAATGTGGTAATAAAAGGGTATGGCTGGACTCTATCATCCTACTGATCAAGTAGTCATTCCATATGTTACCATTAATGGCTCTCATACTTACAAGAGGAGAAGTATGGACTATGGTATTTGTTAATTCTCCTTTTAGTGAAGACAAGGGTAGTACACCTGATAAACACAAAAATATCAAGCCAAGTGACGAAATCTATGTTAGAGGAGAGATAGAAGAAGGCTGGAAGTAAAAGAGGATCTAAATGGGTTTCTCTTGTTTCTTTTACTGTTTCTTATTTTTCCTGTTCCTGTTTGGTTGGATATTAAATAGGAGATAAGAACGATGAAGAGCACAACCCCAACATGCGTAGATGATTCTTTCTGCCTATAAATGACGGAAAAGATAAGAGAATTTTGTGACACTACCTTCACAGCAGTGTAAACAATCATGAAAGGCAGATGTATATGGTTATAAATATGATCAATTGACTGTGAATATGACTTTCCTTCCCACCTTCCCTTCCTCTCTCTTGAACCAAATATAGCATGAGCAAGAGACATAATGCGTGTGAAATGAACAGTAAAAAAGTAAAGATTATATTTAGCACAATTTACATCAACCTTCCATGAGATGTCTTTATATAGCGAGTTGATAATAAGTGCTCCCATAGCACTTGATGATGTTTCGTAAATGGAAATAAATGTAACGAAAATCATCCTAAATGATCTACAAACCCCCACCACAACCAGTCCATTTTTAGTGGCTCCCAATGTAATAATTTTCCTACTAGGAAACCTTAACAAGTGCCATTGCGGCACTTGTCAGCAAGAGCCTTCAGGAAGCAAAAAAGGACTATAATAAAAAAATATGTAATTTACACGTCGCTGTAAAGAGTGCACTGACCCCTAACCGCATGGGTTTGATGAAATGAAAGAATATTTCATGTACTTACAATCGAAAAAATGCCTTACTATTGCACACCCTTTGTTACTGACATTAAGAGTACTGTATCACAAACATTTCCAATCCAACTTTTCCAGAATTCGCCAACTCGGTATGTCCTATGTCAAGGACACGGTAAGCCTGAACCTCTTTCACCATTATAAAACAAGCAGCAGCTGAATGAAGTGCTTGATTGTTAACCTCGTCGATAACTTTTATTATTATGATGAGACAGCACTAGTGGTACAAGGCAGCGAGGCAAGGACGTAACTTCAAATATCCTAGAACTTTTAATAAAATCTCTTTACATGTGCTTTAAACGAGGGGGCTCTACTTCCTTTCTTATTCTTTTCTCTGCCCAACAGAACTCATCTTATTTGGCATCCACCCACGCAACATAAACACTTGGGCTATATTCTTTCGGTTATGTCCCACGCAACTCATCTTTTTGTTCTCCATGAATCACACTCTCGTCAAAATTTTCATGCCATGCAAGAACTTCATGAGTTGTCAAGTTTAGAGGATTGACATGGAAAGAGTCATTTGTAGGGGATGCAACGTGTAAGCAGAAATAAGTAGGGTTCCTTAACTTTCTTTCTGAGTGCTCCATTATTACTGAATTGTGGAATTAGTCATATTTAAGGACCTGATCAGGGATCCAAGGAGTGAGTTGAAAGTTGGTAGCCAAAAGCTTTACTAGCCTGAGTACAATGGGTACATGAAATCAGGCGTGAAGAAGCAAGGACCGCCATTGCAAGGTTAAATTCTTCTTGGTGATTGATTACAAAATACCACGGGGCGGGATGAAAACTAACTGTAATCAAACACTTGTGGTTTAAATGTGAGATTCCACCAAATTATCACATTCTTTCATAACGGGCAAAGGCTAAGTGCAGAAGACGTGTCAATAACGGCAAAAAGTACGAGATATTCAATTCAATAATCTTCAGCAATAGGAAGAATTGAACTCAAGTCTAGAAGAATGTTCATAGGCAATGTCCCACCAAATTATAACTTCTTGACATAGATAAGGTGACGTGCGGCACATGCGCCAATGACGGCAACGAATACGTAAGCCCATCTCATAGGGACGTAGAGTTTAGGCAATAGGAAAAAATAAACTGAAGTCTTGAAGGACATCTAAATGCAAGATTCCGCCAATTATTGCATTCTTTAAATGCAAGATTCCGCCAATTATTGCATTCTTTAGTAAATGACAACAAGGAAGTGCAGCAGACGTGCCACTAAAGGCGATGAATGCGTTATCTACAAGTTGGTTGACTGGCAAAAGAATCAACTACTCTCCCGAAATCACTACTTAGATTTCTTAAATTTGAGGATTTACTAACCAACTCCGTAGAAGAAAAGTACAACAGAAAATTTTGATAAGTGACCTACTTACAGTATAGACAAGTTGTGACCGGTATTATAGAGAATAAATGATAAAAGTTATAAAAAGGTTAGTTTTTTTCCTGAAATTCAAAAGGTCTTCAAAACAAAGCATGATTTATCTCCTGTTTGTCCTTATGCATTATTAATTGTACAATGTTAAAATGCTTAATACTTCATTTAAGTCATTAAAGGAAAAACTCGGAAGGATGCGTTGTCCTTTAATATAGTAGCTGACCTTTCTTGGGAGGTGACTGAACCAACAGAATCTAACGTACATATCTACAAATTATTAATGTTTGTGCTATATAAGGTGCTGACGGAAGCACTAACTAGAACCAGAACTAAACAAGAAGCAGTCATTCAAACATAACCAAAGGAATTTAACCCTTTGCTTATTATTTCAGCAGATGCTAGAATCAATTGTAGAAGAAATACAGCATCAAATTTCAGCGGGAAGATGGTACTAGGATAACTTGTACAAGTAATATCCAAAATCGTGCAAAGAGTATCTCTACATCAGTACAAGCATATAAAAACGTGGAGAGAGCAAATAAAAAATATAATCATATATAGATAAATTAGAAAATACTCCAATAGGTATGGGCTGCTGAAATTAATGAGTTCAAGCTTGATCAATACAGGAAAGACTAAATGATCAGGCGACAAAACATCACAAAAACCTATTATAGTTTGGATGCCGAGAAAATAACTTTAGATCTCAAAGTTCGAATTGACCTATTTTAGATTGACCTATAGTAGAGACGGCAAACACAGATCATTCATCCTATTCCACTTATATCAGTAATTTAAATCGACCTATTTTAGGTATAAATTTCTATCAAGATAACAGCCAAATGAGACTGGAGGGCGGTTCTTCACCATAAACTATATCAATTCCCACAAAATTGAAATTCGTCTTTGAAATGCAAGCGAAAATCTGGGCCGTATAGAAAATCAATGAGTGCAACACAATAATCAAATCAGATAAACCTAATCAAGTGCAGAAAAATGCAAAAATAAATACATCAAAAGATTAAAAAAATCACCATGTAAATCTTGCTTGCTTCGCTGCCAAATTTAAGCAACTCCAGAGCAGAATCAAGAGCTTCCTTCAAGGAAATTAGGGTTTGCAACGAATCAAAAGGGAGCGGCTGTTTACTATCACGAATCTCTTCGAACATTGGAGTCAATAGTTTCAGTCTCCGAGCTAGATTGCAGTACTGTCTTTTCACTGGGTATCGGTAATCGGAGATTCCAGATATCTCATTTTCAATCTCAATCAGCTTCTCAATTACTCCACCTTTAGAATCCTCCATATCAAAAATCACCTCCTCCCCCTCCTTACTGACTCAAAATTAGATCAGAACTTTCAGAAAAAATTAAGCCAATCCGAATGGTTTTTGTATATGTTGAAGCAATTCAACGAAGAAATTCAACTAAGGTTTCAGGCATTCAGCCATAGACGACCTGACCGGTACGTGGTCGTTGTAGCAGTAGACGCCATTTTAGAGAGAGAAAATGGAAGTCACGGGGAGAGGAGAGAGAAGGAGAGGGATTTGGTAATTGGTTCGTGTTTATTTTTATTTTTATTTTATTTTTCGTTTGGGTTTTGGGGGCGCGGCTGATGAGCTGGAATAATTGACTAACCATGGTTGGGTTAGGGATTTGGTGGGTTTTGCAGGAAGGGAATAGTTAGTTGTATCTTTTTTTATTTTTTATTTTTTTTCTTTTTTTTTTTTTTTTTTTTTTTTTTCCTGGCTTCGACGGACTATGTCTTGAACCATCAGTCACCGGCCCCTCAGTGATGTAAACCGCGAGATATACCCGAGGCAGTCAGAGTGGGAGCCCTCCTACATGGCGCTTACATCACTCTTACTAGGGGTGAGCAAACCCGCCCATCGGCCCGCGAGGCCCGTGCCGGCAAGGTTTTCAACCCTGCTGGGCTTAACTACTTGAAAGCCCGCGGGATTTGGGTTGAGATCGGACTTTCATAGTTTTTCGGCCCGTCAAGCACGGCCCAGCCCGCAACCTTAAAAAAGACTAAAAACCCAATTAGGCATTTACTTACTGATTGATTTACTTACCAGGCATTTACACACGCCTACTCATTTTGGTAGTGCATTGTCTATAAAAGTGTATTAGGTTGGAAGATAAGTTATCAGATCGTTCTCTTTTGCGGCTCATGTGCTTATCTTGGCTTAAGAAGCTCGAGCCATCATCTTTTTTATCAGCCCAATGTATATCTCAAGGTGGTGTAAAGTCACTGTAAACTGTAATCCAATCACTCATTATTAAACCAATTGAGTGGTTTACTAAGAGAGTGCTATGAAAACTGCCTTTACGTCTTTAGATGATAACCTTTTATCTTATTATGATCATCCTGCAGGTTGTCAAATATCAGGATTATTATAGGCTTCACAATTCATTGAATTGCATTACCTGAAAATGCAAAATCTTTTTAGCAGTGGAGCTTTTATTGTTATATAATTAGATTTGTCTTTACTGTGTAGGTAATCAGTATTGCTTTCAACTAGTGTGTTGCGGATAGATGCAGCAAGTCCTTGTAGTTAGTAGTTACAGACTGTTATTGCTTTCAACTGGTATTGAACAAAATATTGTAATGTTAAATTGTTAACTTTATGGATTTATTTCTTTTAAAGTTGAAATTTTTAATTTTAAATTTGGGACTGCTTCAAATATTGTAATGTTAAATTGTTAACTTTATGGCAATTCTTTTGATCTTGAAGTTGAAATTTGTAATTTTAAATTTGGGCCCGTCAAGCCCGAGCCCGCTAAATGCCCGCTTAAAGCCCGTTAATTTGAGCCCGCTAAATGCCCGCTATGTTGGGCTCTTGAAATTGAAGCCCGCAACTAAATGGGCTCATACCGGGCTTTGGGCCCGCGCACACCCCTAACTCTTACATCACCAATTTAATTGGTTGCTCCAGCTGTTTCTGTTAAGATTCGAACTTCCCATGCTGAGGTTGCAAGCCCAGCAATGCTGCTTCCTTTACCACTCAGCTGTACCCTGGGTAGGGGTGTAAATGGTTCGGTTTGGGACAATTTACGGACCGAACTACTAGTCATCGGTTTGGAAAAATCTCAAATCGAACCGAACCATGAAAAAATTCAAACCGAACCGAACCAAACCGCCATGGTTTGGTTCGAACCGCGGTTTAAACCACAATTCAAACCACGGTTCAAACCATAAAATAGAATATTCCTTAAACCATTAATTAGAACATGGTTTCAAACTACAAAATTCATTGTCATGTTTGTTTGAATTTTCCAAACATAACATATATAAGAGATTCAGTATTTAAACACAACTTAAAATTGTGATTCAATGTTTATGATAACAACATGTCATTTGAGTACTTGTAATGTTATGTGCTAAAGAGTGAATTAACATTATTACAAGAATATTAAACAAAAGAAAAAAGGGTTATGGGCTAAAATTCATGAATAGAATTAGGAGTTTTCAAATCTAAATGTAAGGTGAAAATGAAAAGATATACATATATATGGTTAATATTGAACGATTTGGTTGTTTGATTTATTGGTTCGGTTTGGTGGTTCGGTCTCGCGGTCTCGAACCGTGGTTTGGGGGTCCAAACCGCAGACCAAATCGAACCATGCGGTTTGACAATTTTTGAAATCGAACCAAACCACTATTGCTTGAAAACCGAACTAAACCGCATGATTTGATTCGGTTCGGTTCCGAACCGCGGTTTGAACCGAACCACTTACACCCCTAACCCTGGGGGCGCTGTAGGGATGGCCAAACCGGAACCGGACCGGAAAAGCCCGAAACCGCCATGAACCGTCCCGAAAACCGAAATCGGGGTAACCGGAATCGGTTTGTAGCCGGGCCGGTTAAGGGTCACCAAAATGGTGAACCGGACCGGAAAAAGCCCGGAACCGGACGAAAATTCATTGTTTTTCAATAGAACCGGACCAGAACCGGCCCGAAAAAAGCCCGAAACCGGACGAACCGGGGAGAAAATCGGAACCGAATTAATCGGAACCGTGAGCAATCCAAGCCGGTTAAGGATCATACATTTTTCGAACCGAAACCGGGCCTGAAACCGATTTTGGTCATCCCTAGGGCGCTGTATCTTTTATATTACCGCTACTGGAGTGTAGTGACCAACTTATTTCACTTATGCTTGGTTAAACTTGAGCCCTAAAACTTGTTATTAAAAACGAAAATAAAAATAAAATCACATTATACTATAATAGCAAAAATATAATTTTAATTATATTCTGACATATGAAGTAACAAAATCTCTACGTGTACAAACAATTATCAAACTTTTATTTGAAAAATCGTACTCCCTCTGTCCCAGACCAAGGGTCCTAGGGGAGTATTTCACGATTTTTAAGAAAATTTTTTAAAAAATGAATAAAAATTGAAAATGGGTAAAAGATTAGAGGAGAGAGAATGTAAAAGTTAAAAATATTTAATAGGAGAGAGAATGAATGGGAGAAATAGTAAGTAAATGAATGATTTTTTTATAGAAGAGAGAATGAGTGGGAGGAATAGTAAGTTAATGATTGATTTTTTTGTAAATATGTTAAAATTATAAGGGTATAATGAATGGTTTTTTTGTAAATATATAAACATTATGAGAGTATAAATGTCTGAAACACTGTTCACATATTTTCATTTATGGAATGGGGCTCTTGATCTGGAACGAACCAAAAGGGAAAGTAGGACTCTTGATCTGGGACGGAGGGAGTATGTATTATCACTAACACTGGAGTTCTTTAAGGTTTCAGGCATTCAGCCATCGACGACCTGACCGGTACGTGGTCGTTGTACCAGTATACGCCATTTTAGAGAGAGAAAAAGGAAGTCACGGGGAGAGGAGAGAGAAGGAGAGAGGGATTTGGTAATTGGTTCGTGTTTATTTTTATTTTTATTTTATTTTTCGTTTGGGTTTTGGGGGCGCGGCTGATGAGCTGGAATAATTGACTAACCATGGTTGAGTTAGGGATTTGGTGGGTTTTGCATGAATGGAATAGTTAGTCAGTATCCTTTTTTTTTTTTTTTTTTTTTTTTTTCCTGGCTTCGCCGGACTATGTCCTGAAGTATCAGTCACCGGCCCCTCAGTGATGTAAACCCCGGGATATGCCTGAGGCAGTCAAGGTGGGAGCCCTCATACATGGCGCTTACATCATTCTTACTAGGGGTGAGCAAACCCGCCCATCGGCCCGCAAGGCCCGTGCCCGCAAGGTTTTCAACCCTGCTGGGCTTGACTACTTGAAAGCCCGCGGGATTTGGGTTGAGATCAGACTTTCATAGTTTTTCGGCCCGTCAAGCCCGGCCCAGCCCGCAACCTTAAAAAAGACTAAAAACCCAATTTGGCATTTACTTACTGATTGATTTACTTACCAGGCATTTACACATTTACACACGCCTACTCATTTTGGTAGTGCATTGTCTATAAAAGTGTATTAGGTTGGAAGATAAGTTATCAGATCATTCTCTTTTGCGGCTCATGTGCTTATCTTGGCTTAAGAAGCTCAGTTCATAATCTTTTTTATCAGCCCAATGTATATCTCAAGGTGGTGTAAAGTCACTGTAAACTGTAATCCAATCACTCATTATTAAACCAATTGAGTGGTTTACTAAGAGAGTGCTATGAAAACTGCCTTTACGTCTTTAGATGATAACCTGTTATCTTATTATGACCATCCTGCAGGTTGTCATATATCAGGATTATTATAGGCTTCACAATTCATTGAATTGCATTACCTGAAAATGCAAAATCTTTTTAGCAGTGGAGCTTTTATTGTTATATAATTAGATTTGTCTTTACTATGTAGGTAATCAGTATTGCTTTCAACTGGTGTGTTGCGGATGGATGCAGCAAGTCCTTGTAGTTAGTAGTTACAGACTGTTATTGCTTTCAACTGGTATTGAATAAAATATTGTAATGTTAAATTGTTAACTTTATGGATTTATTTCTTTTAAAGTTGAAATTTGTAATTTTAAAATTGGGACTGCTTCAAATATTGTAATGTTAAATTGTTAACTTTATGGCAATTCTTTTGATCTTGAAGTTAAAATTTGTAATTTTAAATTTGGGCCCGTCAAGTTCGAGCCCGCTAAATGCCCGCAAAAGCCCGTTAATTTGAGCATGCTAAATGCCCGCTATGTTGGGCTCTTAAAATTGAAGTTGCAACTAAATGGGCTCATACCGGGCTTTGTCAAAGCCCGCGGGCTTTGGGCCCGCGCACACCCCTAACTCTTACATCACCAATTTAATTGGCTGCTCCAGCTGTTTCTGTCAAGATTCGAACTTACCACGCTGAGGTTGCAAGCCCAGCAATGCTGCTTCCTTTACCACTCAGCTGTACCCTGGGTAGGGATGTAAATGGTTCGGTTTGGGACAATTTACGGACCGAACTACTAGTCATCGGTTTGGAAAAATCTCAAACCGAATCGAACCATGAAAAAATTCAAACCGAATCGAACCAAACCGTCATGGTTTGGTTCGAACCGCGGTTTAAACCACAATTCAAACCACGGTTCATACCATAAAATAAAATATTTCTTAAACCATTAATTAGAACATGGTTTCAAACTACACAATTCATTGTCATGTTTGTTTGAATTTTCCAAACATAACATATATAAGAGATTCAGTATTTAAACACAACTTAAAATTGTGATTCAATGTTTATGATAACAACATGCCATTTGAGTACTTGTAATGTTATTTGCTAAAGAGTGAATTAACATTATTACAAGAATATTAAACAAAAGAAAAAAGGGTTATGGGCTAAAATTCATGAATAGAATTAGGAGTTTTCAAATCTAAATGTAAGATGAAAATGAAAAGATATACATATATATGGTTAATATTGAACGGTTTGGTGGTTTGATTTATTGGTTCGGTTTGGTGGTTCGGTCTCGCGGTCTCGAACCGTGGTTTGGGGGTCCAAACCGCAGACCAAATCGAACCATGCGGTTTGACAATTTTTGAAACCGAACCAAACCACTATTGATTGAAAACCGAACTAAACCGCATGATTTGATTCGGTTCGGTTCCGAACCGCGATTTGAACCCAACCACTTACACCCCTAACCCTGGGGGCGCTGTAGGGATGGCCAAACCGGACCGGAACCGGAAAACCGAACCGGAACCGGACCAGAAAAGCCCGGAACCGCCATGAACCGTCACGAAAACCGAAACCGGGGTAACCGGAACCGGTTTGTAGCCGGGCCGGTTAAGGGTCACAAAAATGGTGAACCGGACAGGAAAAAGCCCGGAACCAGACGAAAATTCATTATTTTTCAATAGAACCGGACCGGAACCGGCCCGAAAAAAGCCCGAAATCGAACGAATCGGGGAGAAAACCGGAATCGGATTAACCGGAACCGTGAGCAATCCGAGCCGGTTAAGGATCATACATTTTCCAAACCGGAATCGGGACCGAAATCAATTTTGGTCATCCCTAGGGCGCTGTATCTTTTATATTACCGCTACTGGATTAGTGACCAACTTATTTCACTTATACTTTGTTAAACTTGAGCCCTAAAACTTGTTATTAAAAATGAAAATAAAAATAAAATCACATTATACTATAATAGCAAAAATATAATTTTAATTATATTCTGACATATGAAGTAACAAAATCTCTACGTGTACAAACAATTATCAAACTTTTATTTGAAAAATCGTACTCCCTCCGTCTCAGATCAAGGGTCCTAGGGGAGTATTTCACGGTTTTTAAGAAAAATTTTTAAAAAAAAAGAATAAAAATTGAAAATGGGTAAAAGATTAGAGGAGAGAGAATGTAAAAGTTAAAAATATTTAATAGGAGAGAGAATGAATCGGAGAAATAGTAAGTTAATGAATGATTTTTTTGTAGGAGAGAGAATGAATGGGAGGAATAGTAAGTTAATGATTGATTTTTTTTGTAAATATGTTAAAATTATAAGGGTATAATGAATAATTTTTTTGTAAATATATAAACATTATGAGAGTATAAATGTCTGAAACACTGTTCACATATTTTCATTTAGGGAATGGGGCTCTTGATCTGGAACGGACCAAAAGAAAAAGTAGGACTCTTGATCTGGGACGGAGGGAGTATGTATTATCACTAACACTGGAGTTCTTTAAGGTTTCAGGGATTCAGCCATCGACGACCTGACCGGTACGTGGTCGTTGTAGCAGTAGACGCCATTTTAGAGAGAGAAAATGGAAGTCACGGGGAGAGGAGAGAGAAGGAGAGAGGGATTTGGTAATTGGTTCGTGTTTATTTTTATTTTATTTTTCGTTTGGATTTTGGGGGCGCGGCTGATGAGCTGGAATAATTGACTAACCATGGTTGGGTTAGGGATTTGGTGGGTTTTGCAGGAATGGAATAGTTAGCTGTATCTTTTTTTTTTTTTTAATTTTATTTTTCCTGGTTTCGCCGGACTATGTCCTGAACCATCAGTCACCGGCCCCTCAGTGATGTAAACCGCGAGATATGTCCGAGGCAGTTAGGGTGGGAGCCCTCCTACATGGCGCTTACATCACTCTTACTAGGGGTGAACAAACCCGCCCATCGGCCCGCAAGGCCCGTACCCGCAAGGTTTTCAACCCTGCTGGGCTTGACTACTTGAAAGCCCGCGGGATTTGGGTTGAGATCGGGCTTTCATAGTTTTTCGGCCCGTCAAGCCCGGCCTAGCCCGCAACTTGAAAAAAGACTAAAAACCCAATTAGGCATTTACTTACTGATTGATTTACTTACCAGGCATTTACACATTTACACACTCCTACTCATTTTGGTAGTGCATTGTCTATAAAAGTGTATTAGGTTGGAAGATAAGTTATCAGATCGTTCTCTTTTGCGGCTCATGTGCTTATCTTGGCTTAAGAAGCTCAGTTCATCATCTTTTTTATCAGCCCAATGTATATCTCAAGGTGGTGTAAAGTCACTGTAAACTGTAATCCAATCACTCATTATTAAACCAATTGAGTGGTTTACTAAGAGAGTGCTATGAAAACTGCCTTTACGTCTTTAGATGATAACCTGTTATCTTATTATGACCATCCTGCAGGTTGTCATATATCAGGATTATTATAGGCTTCACAATTCATTGAATTGCATTACCTGAAAATGCAAAATCTTTTTAGCAGTGGAGCTTTTTTTGTTATATAATTAGATTTGTCTTTACTGTGTAGGTAATCAGTATTGCTTTCAACTGGTGTGTTGCGGATGGATGCAGCAAGTCCTTGTAGTTAGTAGTTACAGACTGTTATTGCTTTCAACTGGTATTGAACAAAATATTGTAATGTTAAATTGTTAACTTTATGGATTTATTTCTTTTAAAGTTGAAATTTGTAATTTTAAATTTGGGACTGCTTCAAATATTGTAATGTTAAATTGTTAACTTTATGGCAATTCTTTTGATCTTGTAGTTGAAATTTGTAATTTTAAATTTGGGCCCGTCAAGCCCGAGCCCGCTAAATGCCCGCTTAAAGCCCGCTAAAGCCCGTTAATTTGAGCCCGCTAAATGCCCGCTATGTTGGGCTCTTAAAATTGAAGCCCGCAACTAAAAGGGCTCATACCGGGCTTTGCCAAAGCCCGTGGGCTTTGGGCCCGCGCACACCTCTAACTCTTACATCACCAATTTAATTGGCTGCTCCAGCTGTTTCTATCAAGATTCGAACTTCCCACGCTGAGGATGCAAGCCCAGCAATGCTGCTTCCTTTACCACTCAGCTGTACCCTGGGTAGGGGTGTAAATGGTTCTGTTTGGGACAATTTACGGACCGAACTACTAGTCATCGGTTTGGAAAAATCTCAAACCGAACCGAACCATGAAAAAATTCAAACTGAACCAAACCGCCATGGTTTGGTTCGGACCGCGGTTTAAACCACAATTCAAACCACGGTTCAAACCATAAAATAGAATATTCCTTAAACCATTAATTAGAACATGGTTTCAAACTACAAAATTCATTGTCATGTTTGTTTGAATTTTCCAAACATAACATATATAAGAGATTCAGTATTTAAACACAACTTAAAATTGTGATTCAATGTTTATGATAACAACATGTCATTTGAGTACTTGTAATGTTATGTGCTAAAGAGTGAATTAACATTATTACAAGAATATTAAACAAAAGAAAAAATGGTTATGGGCTAAAATTCATGAATAGAATTAGGAGTTTTCAAATCTAAATGTAAGGTGAAAATGAAAAGATATACATATATATGGTTAATATTGAACGGTTTGGTGTTTTGATTTATTGGTTCGGTTTGGTGGTTCGGTCTCGCGGTCTCGAACCGTAGTTTGAGGGTCCAAACCGCAGACCAAACCGAACCATGCGGTTTGACAATTTTTGAAACCGAACCAAACCACTATTGCTTGAAAACCGAACTAAACCGCATGATTTGATTCGGTTCGGTTCCGAACCGCGGTTTGAAACGAACCACTTACACCCCTAACCCTGGGGGCGCTGTAGGGATGGCCAAACCGGACCGGAACCGGACCGGAAAAGCCCGAAACCGCCATGAACCGTCACGAAAACCGAAACCTGGGTAATCGGAACCGGTTTGTAGCCGGGCCGGTTAAGGGTCACCAAAATGGTGAACCGGACCGAAAAAAGTCCGGAACCAGACGAAAATTCATTGTTTTTCAATAGAACCTGACCGGAACTGGCCCGAAAAAAGCCCGGAATCGGACGAACCGGGGAGAAAACCGGAACTGGATTAACCGGAACCTTGAGCAATCCGAGCCGGTTAAGGATCATACACTTTTCGAATCGGAACCGGGCCCAAAACCGATTTTGATCATCCCTAGAGCGATGTATCTTTTACATTACCGCTACTGGAGTGTAGTGACCAACTTATTTCACTTATACTTGGTTAAACTTGAGCCCTAAAACTTGTTATTAAAAACGAAAATAAAAATAAAATCACATTATACTATAATAGCAAAAATATAATTTTAATTATATTCTGACATATGAAGCAACAAAATCTCTACGTGTACAAACAATTATCAAACTTTTATTTGAAAAATCGTACTCCCTCCGTCCCAGATCAAGGGTCCTAGGGGCGTATTTCACGGTTTTTAAGAAATTTTTTTAAAAAATGAATAAAAATTGAAAATGGGTAAAAGATTAGAGGAGAGAGAATGTAAAAGTTAAAAATATTTAATAGGAGAGAGAATGAATGGGAGAAATAGTAAGTTAATGAATGATTTTTTTGTAGGAGAGAGAATGAGTGGGAGGAATAGTAAGTTAATGATTGATTTTTTTTGTAAATATGTTAAAATTATAAGGGTATAATGAATGATTTTTTTGTAAATATATAAACATTATGAGAGTATAAATGTCTGAAACACTGTTCACATATTTTCATTTATGGAATGGGGCTCTTGATCTGGAACGGATCAAAAGGAAAAGTAGGACTCTTGATCTGAAATGGAGAGAATATATATTATCACTGACACTGGAGTTCTTTAATAGGAATTTGAGGTTACTGTGTCTGACAGAACAGCAATCAAAAGTGCTCAACGATTCTGATTTAATCATGTCCAAAATAGATGGGACATGTTGATGATCGGAGGTGTCAAAAAACAATAATAACCTTAATTATGAGATGAATGTACCAGATTACTAGAAAATGAGATTGATATACAGTAACTATAACTGCATAAGTCTTAGATCTCTTTAGCATACACGTCAACACTTTTTAACATATACATTGACATTATTTGACACACGCACTACACTATTAAAAATATACACTAGCATTTATTAATAAGTGTTAAAAGTGTCAGTTTAAATATTAAAAAACGACAATTTGAATATTTATAAGTTTCAATGCGAATGACTCACATTTTGTAACATTACCTCTAGTCTCTAGAATTCCTAAGGGGTGCTGGATTTTTTTTTTTTTTTTCCTTTGTGCGTTAGAAAACCTATATTTTTCCTGAGACAACCAATCAAAAATATATCTCAGAATTGTATTGGAATAATTATATTTTACCTAAATTATTAGTGAAAGTTTATTCAAAGTCAAATGGAACACTAAAAAGGTAGTACTACTATCTTTATGGAACAGGTAGTATATATATTTCCTCTACTTCATCAATATTTTTTTTATTTTAATAAAATTTAAAAAGACACAAAAATTTAATGCACTATTAAATATATTATCAATACAATATTTTGAATTTCAAAATTATATTAAAATAATAAATTTAAAATTAAACAAAACTTTTATTTTGTGAAGGAATATGTAATTATTATTTATATTCACTTTATAGTATTATGGTTCATTTGATATGTAATTTTTTTCTCTAAATGAATAATTTTAAGAAATCCAAAAATATTATTTCCTCCATATTAAAATGAATATTCATTGGTTAAGAGTGTTGGGACATTTCTATTCCAATAACCCCAAAATACTCAAGTCTAGATTAAGTAAGAGATGAAGATGAAGGCGGAAGCGTAATACCTGTTGAGTCCATCTTGATGTTGTTGAAGAGAGAAGGAAGAATGTTAGGGAATGAAGTTCTTCTAAATGATAGTGCCCACACTTGATCTTCTCAATGGATGAAGATAATTTTTAGGACTGAATTTTATTAATGCAACAAGTGTCTCTAATGGCTGATGGATAGCATTTATATAATAAGAGAATGGGCACTTCATTTAGGGACTACACCCTTTCACAAAGATGGTGATGTGAAGTTACCATTATGCCCATCATTTAATGGTACTTACACCTAATGGAATTCTACATATTTAATCTATACTTTAACTTATTTAAATGATTATAACATATGGAATTAATTAACACATATTTAATTAATCCATATCCTAACAATCTTCCACTTGGATTACATGAATATGTGTCTTTGACTTAATAAATTCCTTTAATCATTTATAATATGAATGACAACCCTTATGTGCACTTTTATTGTCATCTAATACAATCCCGTCCATTAGCCTTATAAGTATAGGGACTAAAGGGGCAGTCGTTGTAATTGATTCACAACTAAACCCACATTAATCACACATATATATATATATATCCAACTAAATGACATAGATTAAGTATATATATGTAGCATGGAATATTCAATGAATATACAAAAAATGTATATATATTCTCCAACTAGTCCTTCTTAACCAATTGAGATCAATATGAAAAACAAATACAAATGAAAAACAACACAAACTCCCACTGATTTAAGCATTATCAAAAGTCATTATATCCATATGAGCAACATGCTCGTGAAAAACTAAAGGAGACAATGCCTTAGTAAATGGATCCGCTTACATGGAATTTGTCCCTATAAGTTGTATATTTATTTGTTCATTTTGTACTCTTTCTCTTACAACAAGAAACTTAATATCTATATGTTTAGATTTTGATGAACTCTTGTTGTTGTTGGAGTACAACATTGCGGCTCTATTGTCACAATATAACTTAAGCGGTCTTTCAACACCTTTGACAATTCGCAGTCCTTTAATGAATTTACGCAGCCATATAGCTTGATTGGATGCCTCGTAGCAAGCAACAAATTCGGCTTCCATGGTGGAGGAAGTTACTAATATTTGCTTGGCACTTCTCCAAGATAACGCTCCAGTAGCTAATGTGAAAACGTAATCGGATGTCGACTTTCGACTATCTTGGCACCCATCAAAGTCGGAATCGGAATAACCAACGATCTCGAGATGATCCGACTTTGTATATGTAAGCATGTAGTCCTTTGTGTTTTGTAAGTACCTCATCACCCTTTTGGCTGCAACCCAATGTTCTTTTTCCGGATTGCTTTGGTATCGACCAAGCATGCCAACAATAAATGCAAGATCTGGACGAGTATAGACTTGTGCATACATTAAGCTTCCTACTGCCGATGTATATGGAATTTCTTCCATATACTTGGATTCAATATTATTTTTAGGACATTGTTTTAAACTGAATTTATCTCCCTTAGAGACAGGGGTGTCATGTGGCTTACAATTTTCCATGCTAAACCTTTGTAATACCTTCTCTATATAGCTTTTTGTGATAATCCTAAAATACCTCGTGAACGATCGTGATGTATTTGGATTCCTAATACAAAAGAAGCTTCACCAAGATCTTTCATCTCAAATTTGTTTGAGAGAAATTTCTTAGTTTCCTTAAAAAGGTCCTTATCATTACTAGCAAGTAAAATATCATCCACATACAAGATCAAAATTATAAACCTACTCCCACTGAACTTATGGTACACACAATCTTTACCAAGATTTGTTTCAAAGCCAAATGAAAGAATAACTTGGTTAAATTTTAAGTACCATTGACGAGATGCTTGCTTAAGCCCATAAATGAATTTCTTAAGTTTACAAACTAGTTGACTAGTTTGATCTGAATCAGTCACCATTTCTGGATTCTTCATATAGATAGTTTCCTCAATGTCGCCATTGAGAAAAGTTGTCTTTACATCCATTTGATGAAGCTCAAGATCAAAATGTGCTACTAATGCCATAATGATCCTAAAAGCATTTTTAGAGGATACCAGTGAAAATATTTCTTTGTAATCAATGCCTTCTTTTTGAGTAAATCCTTTAGCGACAAGATGAGCCTTATATCTTTCCACATTACCTAGTGAATCCCTTTTGGTCTTAAAAATCCATTTACACCCAATGGGCTTCACATTCTTAGGTAATGGGACAAGTTCCCAAACGTCATTGTCTTTCATGGATTTTAACTCTTCATTATGACATTAATCCACTTATGAGAATTTGGACCATTAATGGCTTCGTGGAAGGTGATTGGTTCATCTCCCACTAAACCTAACGGTTCCTCATTCTCGGCAAGATACACATCATAATAATCCGGAATAGCACTCCTTCTTGCTCTATTAGATCTTCTTAAGGGCATTGGTTCAACTTGATTTTGAGGTTGTTGATTTTCCTCATCAACATTTTCATGTTGTTCATTAATAGGAGAATTAATGTTATTTTGAATTATATATTCTTGTCGAATTTCAGGCACAAGTGCTTGATTTTGGATAGGAACTATAGGAAGAGGTATATAAATGGATTCCTCCTCTAACTCTTCAAATTCAAAATCACTATTCAAATTTTTCCCTCTAAAATTAACATCCTCAAAAAATCTAGCATTTCCTGTCTCGAAAAATGTTCTAGTTTTTGGGTCATAGAATTTATATCCCCTCAGCATACCCTACAAAATAGCTACTAACAGTTTTAGGGTCCAGTTTGCCCTCATTAGGCCTATAAGTCCTAGCTTTTGCTGGATACCCCCATACATGAAGATGATTTAAGGACGGTTTCTTATTCGTCCATAACTCATAAGGGGTTTTGTCGGTAGCTTTTGAAGGTGCTTCATTGAGAATATAAGCTGCGGTTTTTAATGCGTCACCCCATAATGAGTGAGGTAAAAAAGTACAAGAAATCATACTTCTTACCATATCCTTAAGGGTTCTATTCCGTCTCTCGACTACACCATTCATATTGGGTTTCCCCGGCATGGTGTAGTGAGGGACAATCCCACACTCTTCTAAAAAACGAGCAAAAGGACCCGGACGTTGTTCTCCCGAACCGTCATTCCGTCCGTAGTATTCACCACCACGATCGGATCTAACGTTCTTAATAGTCTTTCCAAGTTGATTTTCAACTTCGGCCTTAAAAGACTTGAAAACGTCTAAAGATTGAGACTTTTCATGAAGCAAATAAATGTATCCATAACGAGAGAAATCGTCTATGAACGTGATGAAATATGTTTGACCATTCCATGAAGGGGTAGTGAACAGTCCACATATATCCGTATGAATAAGTTCTAAGACGTTTGAGGCTCTCAAGGATTCTGTGCCTTTAGTGTTTGTAAATTTCCCTTTAAGGCATTCAATACAAAAGTTATTTTCCGGAGTATCAAGTTGTGTAATATTCTCTCAGACACAAGCTTGTCAATTCCCCTTTTAGAGATATGACCCAAACGCCTATGCTATAAGGTATACGAATTTTCACTTGAAAACTTTCGTTTTGTGCCTCTAGAATTAGTTTCATTATTTTGGGATTCATTTATTGACTTGACTGTGTCAAGCAAATAAAGATTATCAACATAAGATAAAGTACTAGTACCAAAAAGCTTTGAATTGAAATATAAATCACATTTATTATTACCAAAGAAACAGGAATATCCTTCCCTATCTAAAGTAGTTATTGATATCAAATTCCGTCTAAAAGACTCGTATAATAAATGTATTATTCAAAACCAAAAATATCCAAGACTTAAAGATAATCTAAATGTCCCTATGCCTTCAACTTCCACTGGCTTTCCAGCTTCCATGTAGATATATCTTTCATCTTCATTGGGTGTTCGATAGTTCAGGCAACACTGCATACATGAACTTATGTGAGTTGTTGCACCAGAATCCAACCACCATGTATACGAAGGAATTGAAACTAAATTTGCCTCAGTACAAACAAGGCCAAATGACATACCTTTCTTAATTTGCCAATTGCGATACTTAGGACAGTCGTTCTTCATGTGAGTAAGGTCCTTGCAAAAGAAGCATTTCTTTACTTTATGATCATTAAATGATCCTTTAGGCTTCTTAGTTGCAACCACAATCTCCTTCCCTTTTCTCTTTATCCCACGAGAAGTGGTAGATGCTAAATGAGCACTTTCGGGTTTTGTATGTTTCAATCTATCTTCCTCCTCCGTTACATGTGAAATTAATTCATTAATATTCCACTTCTCTTTTTGACAATTATAGGTCGTTTCAAAATGACCAAATTATGGAGGGAGAGAAATTAAAGCCAAATGCACAAGTGTAAGTACCCCAATCTGGATCACCCTCTTCCGAGCACACAGGAAACACCGCATACTCACAAACGCAGTCTCGAAGACCCGTGAAACTCAAAACCCTCAAAACCCCCAACCAAACCAAGGGAGGGACCTTTCTGGGACAAAAAGGGACAAAAGGACTTTTTAGGATTTTTTCAGAAATTGAAAAAGCAAACATGTTCCGTACGGACCTCTTTGTTTTAATGATTACTGAATCCTCTTAAAGTCCAAGATATTCCCTCAAATCCCGGAAGTAATGATCACTTGCCTACATGGTTGGTCCGTACGGACCTTATTGCATGTAAGGTTGGTCCGTACGGACCTTATTGCAACCAGACACCATCATGGCTAAATCTTCTTAAAGTCCACATATTCCCTCAAATAGAGGGATCTCCCTCCCTCATTTCACACATCTCCCTCTTCTCTCCTCTCTCCCCAGCCTTCTGGCACCCCTCTAAGTCCTCTCGAGGCACTCCCGGCCCCTTTCGGATCATTCTGAGGCCTTTCGAGCTCCCTTGTGGTGCTCCGAAGCCTCTCCGAGCGCTCCTGCGACGCTCCCGCGCTGCCCCGAGGCACTCTCGAGGTACTCTGAGGCCCCTCGTGGTACTCCGAGGCCTTGCCTGGTCTTTCCCGAGGTGTCCCGGCTTTTTCCGAGTCAAATCGGCGATCCCAATACACGCCGAACCTCTGCCTGAGTGATCCCTGCGATCCCAACGCACGCCGAACCTCTGCCCGAGTGATCCCTGCGATCCCAACGCACGCTGAACCTCTGCCCGAGTGATCCCTGCGATCCCAACGCACGCCAAACCTCTGCCCGAGTGATCCTTGTGATCCCTACGCACGCCGAACCTCTGTCCGAGTGATCCCTGCGATCCCAACGCACGCCGAAACTCTGCCCCAACGATCCCTGCGATCCCAACACACGCCGAAACTCTGTCCGCAGACAACCGACTCATCCCAAAGCAATCCCGGTCCGTACCGGAACACTATTCCATCCTCAAATACTATTCCCCAGCGGAAGACAGACACGAACCAACATTGGTAAGGCTTCTTTCCATTACTATTTCAACACAACATGCATTTTTAAAAGCACATACACACACACACACACACACACAACAGTTAAAGAATATTAGGGGTACCGAAAGACTCGTTTTTACGAGGCGATTCGGGTGAGCTCTAATATTCTAATATTCTCTTCCCGAGGAATCATCTGACCTCCAAACTCAAAAATCTCATCACACAAAAACAGTTTATTTTTAAACTGATGCCCTTTTTCAATGTTTTGGGCTTAATAAAAACGACGTGACGACACTACAAGCAAAACACAGCGAGACACCTCCAACACGCAAAACGGAACGAGCCAGATGCCGGGGCGCGATCGCGCTACCTATCGGATCCGGGCGACTTCCCGAATGCGAACGCACGAAAATGCGAGATTGTGCCGGGGCCAAATCCGCGCGCGAGCCAGATCCGGGTAATTTCAGTTGGCGACTCCGCTGGGGATATTTTGTTTTAAAAACTTTTAAACAAAACAAAAGATTTTTAAAACAACGATGAGGGTCAAACTTTCATTTTACCCCTTTCTTTAACTGTTGTGTGTGTGTGCACGTGCTTTACTTTTTATTTTACAAAAAAAAATACAAAAAAATGCATCAATATACATCTGTGTACATACATTTAAAATTCTTCAAAAACTTCTGTTTTACTCAGAAAAAGAATTTTAGAGACCGCACACTACTCGCACTGCTGCCTCGGTACATCGCACACTACTCGCACTGCTGCCTCGGTTACACCGCACGCTACGCGCACTGCTGCCTCGGTTACACCGCACGCTACGCGCACTGCTGCCTCGGATACGCTGCACACTACAACCCTTAACCCGGAGTGGTCTCGCTTGCAGTCCGTTTTGGTCTTCCTAGGCCTCTTGGATGCGCACGGGATCATTCCAAACATCCCATCCTAGCCAAGCGTCAACCCCGCACGTTTGAGTCTTGAGTCACACTCGTCCGTACTCGGTTGGTTTTTACCGCCGTGTCATACAAGCCTCGGATACATATCCCATGCCGGCCATTTTCGAGTCGAAGCTCGGAACTCAAGATCCTCGCAAGCAAAGCGATGAAAGGTCATGCTAAAATCTTGACCCGATCTTGATTTTCCGGCTACACCTGCACGATGTTCCGTCCCGATATACATCCATGCTCACATGACACCATGTCATCAAGCCTTTAATACGTCGCCCATGACGATATGACCCAGCCTAACGCCTAACGTCACTGCATCCCTTGCGCAAGTAAGGTAAAGAGAGGTCATGCCGAACTCTTGACCCGATCTTGACTCAATGGCCGGCTTGGTTCACTATTCACATGGCTAACGCATTAAAACGAACATGACAAAGCTCGGTCCTTAGGTTCGATTTTTCTTTTAGGCCGGTGGAAACCGCTTGCCCTATAGACCCTCGCCCGGGCCGTCCACCCCGGGATGTCGAAATACAAGTGTGCAAAACGAGGGGCTTATAGCCGCACGTACGGTCTCCACCGACCCAGATCTAGCATAGTTGCGAAAAGAAGAGCAATCTTTTCCAACCTACCTAGGACTCGAGAAAACACGTTTTAAGTAAATTAAAACAACAAAAAAACAAAAATAAATAAATAAAAGAAGCGGAAACCGCATGTCACGTGAGCTTTCCCCTTATCCCGAAAGGCCTTCCCGTGTCTAAACCTTGCCCATCACCCTCCAAAGAAACCGAGAGTGATCAAGAATACCCGGAACTACTCTCCCAAAGGTCAAAGCCGCAAGGTCCAACACCCTTCCCAACACAGCCATTAGGGCAAAGCTTCCGTCAAATCCTCATGGCCAAGTCAAGTGGATAACAAATAAGAAAACGGGACCTTACCCCCGAGAAATTTCCCAACATTGGAAGAAGTTTGGCAGTCCTCATGGCTATTGAGAAACGCCAAGGTGAACAACAAGCTCGGGATCGAAGGTGCCATGCACCACTTCTAACATTAGCCACCCCCAACCACCTGGGACTTCCAAAGGCATGCTCGCTCCTACAGCTTCTAACATCTCTCATGGTCTCCCGTAAGTCAACTGTTGCCCTCATACGAGCCATGCAATACGACATAAAACCACAAGACCCCCGGGGAGGACATGTCCTGGCCAACATCCCGAGGTCCCGATACTCACCGCCGAACAATGAAACACATTCGTGGGACGTCTGCGATCAGACCGCTTGTCCGGAAATGGAATTCCAAGATGAAATGAACGAGGGCCGCCCTCGAAGAAAGAAGAAACCCTCTTCTCAACAAAAACTAAAGAAGAGATACGAATTCGGCGACCCCACGCTTGGAACCTCGAGAACCATCAGAAAGTTTGACTATTATGTCATCTACTCCAAAGAAATCTCCTCAGCTTAACTCGCACGAGGCCATGACAATGTCCGCTCCATGATCACTGGGACGAGCTCCGCACCGCCACCGACGGCCCGAGGATCCAAATACCTCAACCCCGTCTTGGGAAGATCTCAAAGCCACCGTTGACGCTTCAACAAAAGCAATGACGGTAAACGAACCGAAATGCGCAGTATGGCCCTTCGCCAACCAAGGCCCTCTCATTACGTAAATAGGAGAGATGAGCAAAGCAAAGAAAGCCAGAGGTGAACGTTCGACACGCTCCTGGCCAAATACCGACGAATCCTCCACGGCACAAAAGGCCACCATACCCGAGCCACGAACCGAAAAGGGGCCCTACGCCAAAGAAGCCGAAACCTTGACCCGAAGGTCGAAGATCCCGTCTTAACTCAGCTCAAGCGTACTCAAAGCTAACATCTCACTTTGGTCCTTACTCACTTCATCTTACCCGCACAAACTCAAGTTGGAAGAAAGCCCGGCCTGCACCATGGTTCCCATCACCGTGACACCCGATGAAGCGGTTCGTATGATCGGCAATGTTCATTACAAAGAATATCATCACTTTCACTGAGCTCGACCTTCCAAAATTTGGGGCCGACCACAATGAGCCTCTCTACATAACAGCTCAACTTGACGAGCGCCTTCTCCCTGGTCTCGTAGATGGGGATCATCCATGAACGTCCTTCCATCCAAAATGATGGATTTGCTAGGAATCAAAACAACCGATCTCGAAACCCTCAACTCAGGTAATCAAGGCATACGACTCAACGTCTCGCCCTAGTCTTGGGAATAGCCACCTCGAACCCGTGGTTCGGAAAGCGTATGGTCCCGACCGACTTCCAGGTCATCGACATCCCGATCACGTTCACCGCCATTTTGGGACGCCTACGGCTACACTGCATCAATGGGGTGGCATCCACCCTCCATCGCGTGCGTAAAGTTCGTCCAAGGAATAGATCTAACCATCATCTACGGTGATAGCATAGTCACCGAAAGGACCGACACAAACGGCGTCCCGCCTTAGAGATCAAACACGACAATGATGGCATGATGCCGACAGGTTCACCATCGAAAGCCCAAAGGCCTGTGTGTGCCACATAGACCTCGCCTTTGATTTGGGACTAGATCCTCCCCCGATGAAAATGATGAAGCACATGAACTACATCCCGGCTTCGTTTGGGAAAACGCCATCGTGGTACCCAACAAATCATCAATATCAAGGAACAATACCCTTCATGGCTTGGGATACATTCCTACTCCCGAAGACGCCGCGGAAGACAAACGAGCCGCCCGAAACGCTTCGCCAATGGCAAAAGAGGCTTGCACGCAATCTCCGATCTTCGCCCTTACAGCTTCGACATGACCAAGTACTTCACAAAGACAACTTGAATGAAGGCACAGGAAAGGGAACAGAGTTGATCAACGCCAAACAAAGCTGGCTGACAACCATGGACAAGCTCCAAATGTAACATTGCAAGATTCGCAGGCCTCAAGGCAAATCCCGTCGAAGAGCATTTCTCGACGCACCACATCGCCGGACCCACGACCACCACTATTCACAATGAATTCTCGGTTCGGGAAAACCCCTCTTTGGCGTAAGAACTCGAAAACTCTCTGTCAACACCCCTGCCTTCAACAAGCGGGACGAGTCTGCATTCGAGCTAGCAATGCCCAAGACAAGAGCGAAAGACTCCGCAGACGATGCTTGGAACGAGCCACTGCTCCACCTGCTCTTCAATGAAGAAATCGAGGTGCCAGACCTAATCGATTTTGTTTCTGATAACTCTATGATAGCCATGATCGGGAACGGTGACACAAAGCCTTTCAAACCCCGCCTCCTATCAAGCTTATTGCCACTCAACAACTGGGCCACCTTCTCCGACTCCACCGCCAAAGAAAAAGGACATGATCGAACAACTTGGTCTCGACCCTCGAGTCCTAGAGTCCAAAGTGTCAAAACCCATCCTGAGTCCATTATCTTTGAATTTGAGTCTCTCGAGTCATCTGATGGCCTCACGCCAGAAGATTACGAACTCATTGCCAATAATGTATTCCCGTATGCTCTTAATGAATGCTTCGATCTTTCCGAGTATCCTCTCATTGCATCTTTAACAACTGATAAATTAACTAACACACAAACAGTTAATAACAATTCATCTACACAAAGAAGCAAACACATTAATTGAATAAATGCATCAAGCAAACATTTAAGCATGTTGTCAAACGAGAGAAAAACCGGGGCCCAAGCCGCCGAGGAGGTTTTAATCACAGCCGATTTGCGAGATTGCCGAAGAGCCAAAGAGACGCAAGTCCGAAGCCATTTCCAAAGACATGCCTGTATCTTCCAATACCTCAAGAATGGGAAACTGCCTTCATGAACGAAGAAGGTCAACGCAGGGAAGGAGCCAAAGCCAAGAGCATCATGGCCCTAAAATGCCTCGCCTCTCACTTTGTCATCCTTGGGACATGCCGTATACAGAAACGCTACCAAGGACCACTCCTACGCCGCATCGCCTGTGGAGAAGCAAACGAGCTCATGAACGAAGTCCACAATGGGGCTTGCGGTCCCCACATGAACGCCAGGCCCTAATGCAAATCATTCTCCTGATGGGCTACTACCGGATCTCCATGGAGGCGCATCGCATCCACTTTGTCCGAAGCCGCGACAAGTGTCAACGGTTCTCCAACCTCAATCATCTACCTCCTCACGATCTCTACCGCATGACTACGCCCGGCCCTTCGCCACATGGGAATTGACATCATCGGGAAAATCGCTCCGCCAGGCAGCAACGGCCACGAGTTCATCTTGGTAGCCATCGACTACTTCACCAAATGGGTTGAAGCCAAGTCCTACAAGGTACTCACCTCCAAGAAAGTGGCACATTTCCTCAGGGAAAACATCATCTGCCGATACGGCATCCCGAACGAGGTCATATCAAACAACGGCTCCCACTTCGAAGGAGAATGCGATGCATCGCCGGCCGAATTCAAAATCACACGCCACAAGTCTTCTCCCTACCGGCCACAAACGAACGGCGCCGTGGAAGCAGAAACAAGACCTCGAACGGATCATCCGAAAATGACCACCCGAGGACGCGATTGGCCCGAGAAGCCGCACCTTGCACTTTGGGGCTACCGAACATCGCCGAATGCCACGGAGAAACCCCATTCGCCCGACATACGGATGGAAGCAGCCCTCCCTTTCAACCGGAAATTCCTCACTCCGAGTGCCGCTGAAAATGACGTCAACGAAGTCGAATGGCTCAAGCCGACACGACGAATTGGCTCGCTAGACGAGCGACGACTAAAGGCCATGGAACACGTCCGAGCCTACCAAAGCGTAATGGCTAGAGCTTTTGACAAGAAGGTCAAGTCCCGAGACATCAGGGAAGGCGATCTAGTACTCAAGGAAAAGCCTCCCACTCGAACCAACCCAATGGGAAAATGGGAACCAACATGGATCGGCCCTTTCGTGGTTCAAAAGATCTTCTCCGGAGGTGCCATGAAGCCGATGCACCTAGACGGCAATCCCTTCATGAATCCAGTCAACTAAGCAAACTTCGCAGATACTTCGCCTAAAGAAGAACAATCGTGCATCTCTTCGCACTCCATGTAGTGTCGAACTACGTGCACTGAGCCCTCTAGTCCGGGGAACGTAGGGCAACCTTAATTGGTCCGGTCTAAAAACACACAGAAAAGTCAAAAGTTTGAATGTCAAGCAAGACCTCCATCAAGCTACACACTTTCCAAGAGCATGCCCCCACCATCACCTTGACCAAGTCAAAACAACGGCGGCAACATCAAAGGACATCAAAAGGTCACTCAGCATCAAATGACTGACCCATGTCAACTCCAAGCTGTGGGGCTTGCCTTTCGCCCTCACGCGCTTCAAAAAAAAAAAGGAGCTCGCAAAAGCTTTCAAAAAAAAAGAATATAGCCGAAGCTACAAAAAAAAGGTCAAGAGACCGACGCCAACAAACAAGAGGCAAGGAAGCTACTAAAAGACCGTCAAAACGACTTGTCAAGGGATCATCCAACCTCCCATCCAAACACAAAGCCCAAGCAAAAAGGGATTAAGCCATCAAGGCCTGTGCCGCTTCGTCCGCAAATGCAATGTAAAGGTCCAAAGATGGACGCCGTCGACGCTCACAAAAGAAACGAAAAGCGAACAAGGGATCTTGCGTCTCGACAAAGCTTTAAAAGTAAATCACAAATCACTAACGATTACAACATTTCTTGATGAGTTCAAGCACGGTCTACTCTCAAATTCACAACATGCTAAAATACAACTTTAATACATTTAACAAATAATGTGTTTACAAATGCAATGAATGGATACCTAGGAGGTCATTCCGCGCCATCTCGCGCTTGTCCCCTCGCCATTCTTCCCTTTCTTCCTCGTCCCCGGCGAGTCTTCTTTCGCTCCACGCGAGCCATCTCTCGTCTCTCTCACCCGAGATTAGGGGTCCTCCCAGAGTCAAACAATCCAAGAGCCTCGCGTGGCTTCATTCGCCCGTGCTTCGGCTCTGATCTCCTCCCCGCGAGCCCGCAAAAGAGGACCTCTCTCCGTCGCCTGGTCAACTCTAGTCTCGTAGTCAAACAAAGTGTCTCCCGTAACATCCCGAGGGTCGACTGTGCTTCGGCACTCCTAAGGCAATAGCTACTACGGCAATCGGGCCCTGCACTAATCGCTCCACGCCTCGGCTTCCCAAAGCCACTTGGGACTGCCCAACACGCCGCTCATACTAGCCGTACTGGTAGTCAATACGACACTCTCCCGACGTCTAAGGAGCACCACATGAGGGAAAGCGGAATACTTCCATACCCTCGTAAAATACAAAAGAGCACCCGGAGCTGCATACAAAGAGGGAGTTACCTCCGCAGCTGCAAGGTCATCCCACCCCAACAAAGGCTCATGCTTCATCCCGAACTGCCGGAAACAAGCGACGAAATATAAAAGGAGGACCAAGACAAACTCGGAACTCGACAACATAGGACCCTTCCCGCAAGGCCCTCCTAGTCTCAATCACCCAGCCAAGGAACCCACCAACGGATCTCGATGCGTACCAAGCCGTGCCATCCATCTCTCCTGTGCGGATCGATCCATATCCAACACAAGAGGTCGCCGAGCAAATGACCACGGGCTAAACGACGCTGAGCCTCACGCATGGCCTCGAAGTCTCTCTCGCAGCCACAGCAGGTGAGCAAAGCGGGGCTTCCCCTCTCATGAACCGATCCCTGGGCCGCCTGACGGTCAATACCATGAAGCAGTCTCCCCAAAGACCAACGGGACAATATCCTCCAGCCTCTACAAGGTCCAACCACATCTAGCAAAGCGCCATCGCAAACCCCAAGGGAGTCGACCATGAAAAGCGCTATCATGCACAAGGCAAATGCATCCCATGAGACATCACTCTCATCATCAATCATAAACCGCTCCGACAGCGCAGAAATGTCAATGTGACCCGAATCAAGGATCATGCCCTGCACTTCTCCCAATGAAGTCCGAAGAAAGCACGCAAGCTTCACGCTCATAGCGGCACCGCCAATCAAAGGAAGCGAGATGGCCTCTACCTCCGGTCCTCCAATCAAAGCCCGAAAATCCTCAAAGGTGGGCACCATCTCATTGTAGGAGAAGCAATACACATGCCTCCTAACATCCCAGAACTTCGCGGAAGCCCGCAATAATTCCCAATCAGGAACCAACTCCTTAAAGGACCAAACCGAGCTAAGTCAAAACCTTACCTCGAAAGCCCGCCTCTGATACCTCATACGGCGTCGCATCCACATTTTCAGCCGCTCAAGGAAGTATGCTTGCCGCTCCTGCGAAAGCCTTGGCAAAATTCATGGAACGTACGAAGAATCCATGGCAAAAATGGAGGTTCCTAGAGAAAATGAGGAAGAAAGCTCGAAAATGGCTGCAAATGGGAAGTGGGGAAAGTCCAGACATCCGAAAAGCATTTATCCCTTCTCAAAAGCAAAGGTGATCCGTACGGACCTCTTTGCACCCCATGTTGGTCCGTACGGACCTTGTTGCATCATGGCCCCACTTTCCCAAAGAAACAAGACATAACAACCACTGCTCCGCGCAGACCTTGCTCCAAATCGCCCAAACTCTAGCCAAAGCCATTTCCGCAAGCATACACTACCCACAAACGCACTCCCACCACGTGGCATGCACAAATAATAAAATAGCAACAATTCCTAGACAATTCTCGGGAATCACAAAATACGGCATTATATCTTTAAAATA
>JAFEMH010007776.1:0-77408 GCA_022495995.1 Adenophora triphylla var. japonica
AGTTCATTTCAAAATCCTCGCGCATCGATGCAAACCTTTCTATGATATCCTAAGGAAGAACAAGAAGTTCCAGCTCGGGAGAACCAACATGAAGAAGCCTTTCAGAGCTCAAAACTTACCCGTCGACACCTCCATTATTGGCCAAACCTCGTGAGGAGGAACATCTTTACATCTACCTAGCGATCGTAAGGCGCCGTAAGCGCCTCTTAGTTTACGTAATCGAGATAGTAGTCAAGAACCCATCTACTATATAAGTAAGACACTTTTAGATGCGGACACCGTGTATTCTCATTTACGTGGGTTAATTTTAGCTTTGATAACTGCTTCTATTAAATTAAGGCAATATTTTGAAACACATACTATAATTGTACGCACTAACTATCCTATTAAGAATGTTATGAGAAAACTAGAGATGTCAGGTCGAATGGCGAAGTGGTATGTACAATTAAGCACATACGACATTAAATATGAGCCCAGAACAGCAATAAAATCTCAAGCTCTAGCTGATTTTGTGGCTGATTTTAGTCCAACCATGCAACAAGAGGTAGAATTGGAGGTACAGGTCTTGGAGTTGTACTAAAATCGCCACAAGGGGACATAATACCACAATCCATCAAACAGGCTTCAAGGCCACTAATAATGAAGCTTAATATGAGGCATTAATTGCAGGTTTAACGGCAAAGAATTCCGTGACCTAGATGTCAAGCATATCCGGTGTTTATAGATTCTTTGCTAATTGTTAACCATTACAACGGATCCTACATAGCGAAAAATGCAAAGATGACGACATATTTGGAAATCGTAAAAATTCTTTCTACTAAATTCAAATCATTTGCCTTGGAACAAATTCCACGAGAAGAAAATTCTCGCGTATGCTCCTGCAAACTTAGGTTCAAATTTCTTCAAAAGCATTTCACGTACAAGTATCCCAATTGTGCATATTGACATCCCAAATGAATTGATCATCTTGAGTCAGTGTTCGTTCTAGATGTCGACGTACCTTCCTCTCCAAAGAAGAACCTCTTGGATGTACCTCCTATTATTAAGTATCTCTTAGACGATACGATCCCGGCCGAGGAGAAAAATGCTAGAGCCTTCGTGGTAAGAGTATCTAAGTATTTACTTATTGATAACATTTTGTTTAGAAAATCATTTGCAGTCACTACTTAAGATGTCTAGAAGGACGAGCCCATCAGTTCTCAAGGAGCCGCATGAAGGACAATGTGGAAATCATATCGGGGCGTAAGTCCTGCATACTCAAGGCTCTTAGAATGGGCTATTTTTGGCCCACAATGAGAAGAGACGCCGCCGACTACGCAAAGAAATGTGACTCCCGTCAACGACATGGGGACATCCTCGCACCACCAAATTTAACTACTACATCCTATCCCTGTCGCCATGGCCGTTTATGGTCTGGGAATGGACATCGTAGGAAAATTACCCAAGGCACCAGGAGGAAGAGTATTTCTACTAGCTATGACAGAACTACTTTTCTAAATGGGTAGAAGCCGAGGCGTACGTACAAGTTCGTGACAGAGAAGTTATATCTTTTATCAAAAGAAATATATTCAAATTGATTTGGGATACCTTCGAGATAATTTGTGACAACATCTCCCAATTCATTAGTAAGAAAACCCGAGATTTCTTGACATCTTGGGGAGTCAAGATGGTGACATCTTCACTGCTCACCCTCAAGCCAATGGACAGCAAGAATCTAGCAACAAAATAATCATAAGCAACTTAAAAAGAGACTCGAACCGTAAGAAAGGACGATGGGCGTAAGAGTTACCAATGGTTCTATGGGCCGACGTAGACGACATCTAAGAACGCTACCGATCAAACCCCTATTCACTTGTATTTGGAACGAGAATCGCTATTCCAACAAGTACTTGTACCTACGGCCGTATACGCTTTGTTGACATCTGAACATAATAAAGACATCTTGACACATGAATTAGATATCGTAGACGAACTGAGGGACATGGCCAAAGTTCGGATGGCAGCATATCAACAAAGGGTAGCCAGATCTTACAACAAAAACGTAAGGATTAGAAGGTTTCAAGTAGGAGACTCAGTCCTACGAAAGGCATTCCAAAATACAAAGGAGCTCAATGCAGGCAAGCTCGCCCCAAAATGGGAAGGACCCTACCTAATAGATGTACAGGCCGGGAAATGAGCATATCGCCTGGCAACCTTGGATGGCCAAATGATACCACGAAGTTGGAACGCCATTCACCTTAAAAGGTATTACATTTAAACGAAACTCCCCTTAAACTCATCTCTTCTCAGGTATGGATGATCTTTTATTTATTTGTAACCTTTCATTTTCCTATGTATTTTTTACTTCACTGCAAATCAAGATGTCACTAACGCACCTTGTGGAGAGGCGTCAACATTAGTTGACGTCCGTTTTTAACATGTTTCTGTCTTATGAGGTGTTGACATACATAAATGGGGACATGTCGAAAGTACGCAAATTCAGAAAAACAACGAATTCTCCTCCGTCAGAGACTGGCCATCTCTTCTCAAGTAAAGGTACACAATCCCTTCTAAGGTTTAAAGAGTTAATTACCTCTTTCTTAAGATGTTAGGTTACCACACCTTCGCCTGGAGCGCAAGTTATCTCTTTAATTGAGGTGTAGGGTGGGCCTATATGAGTAAACTCATATATCTTACCCATTCCCACTCAGTTAAATGATTGATCTAATGTTTTATTCTTATAGTTTTGACATATACGTGTCATCTTAAGTGTCTACAGCTTTGACATACTATCATGTCACCTTACGAGCATAACAAATAACCATACAAAGAAAAATTTCATCCAAAAGAAAACAAGCCTTGACATGCTTGAAAATTACTAAACCATAACTAAATTAAAGTTACCATAAGAACATCCAAACTACCAAAGTTAAAATGCAAAAGTGTTGGACCAACCCAACACATAAAAGAAATTGTATTTGGTCCTTATAGACCTATTACATAACCAAACAAAAATTAAAATTGTCTTTAGGGATTTCACCCCAATAATACCATCAAAAAACCAGAACAAAGTTATTTTACCTTTTTTCAGGTGGCATCCGCCGCAGGTGTTGCTTTGGGGGTAACTTCTCCAACTTCTGCTGCATCCTTTACAATCGCTTCATATGGGCTTGATGACACCTCACCCTCATCTATTGGCTCACCTGTCAGCTTGGAGAAGTAGGCATATTCCTTGTTGATATCCCAATTATGGGCCTTCCCTTCCTGAAACTCCTTCATCATCTTGATCTTACATTGAGAAACGGTTTTAGCAAAGAGCCCAATTTGCAAGAACTTTTCACTTCGCAACCTCCTTAAGATGATCCTCCTCACTTTTTGCCAAATTGTTCAATAAATCCTTAACCGTCTCGCTCCCGCTTCTTCCAACGACTTAACTTGTTGCTCCAAGGTCTTTTCATGCCCGTTCACCTTGCTCTCTAACATTATCTTCTCTTTCTTAACCAAAGCAATATCAGCCTTAGATTTCTTCTTCAACATCTCCATTTCTTTTATCAGATCTTCCAAATACCCTACAGCCTGTAAAATAATATACTTGACATCAAAAGATATTATAAAAAAACTTTGGAAACAGTCTAAACCCAGTTAGTATCATCTTACCCCAGTTGCAAAACTCATGCATTTCTTTTTGAATTCTCCCACTGGCATTCCTTCAAAAGTATCTCCAACATCAACCACCTCCTCTTGAATAGCTTTTCTCTTTCTCACCCTAGAGCCAATACCTGCGCTTTCATCTAAAACAAGGACCTTCTTAGGAACAGGCGGAGGTTTCATATCAATCTTAAGAGCGGGCTCATCAAACATTGCCTCAATGTCATCAAGATCAAAGTCCGATCCTGAAACAACTGGTTTGGAGACTGCATTGACATGTGAATATTGTCAAGAAGTGTAATGCATCAAATTGATAAAACTATAGTGAAAAGACAACATGCATACCTGTAGACATAATGACAGAAGTTGACGCTTTCGATCTTCCGAACAACCAGAGGTGATTCCAAGTAGTCCCCTAGGAGATCTCTTTGTCCAAGGGAAGCTTGAAAAATTCAAATTTTGGTCAAGGTGTCCTCACTGGTGGAAGTAGTGCTCCCCAGTCAATATCTGAAAAGAGGTAAGAACAATTACGATTTCAGTTTATTTCAAGAACAGGAAGTCACAAAGTTAGGAATTCAAGTACCTCCCTTGTTCCATTTGCTTGATATCTCATTCCCTTTTCCAATGGATGCCCTATCAACAAAGAAAAACCTATTTTTCCATCCCCTATCACTAGAAGACGTGGTGCTCATTAAGGAGTTCCTACCTGACCTTTTCTTTAAAAGATACCTTTTTGAACCGAAAGGTTGGAGATCGTACGAATAGGCTATCTCATGAAGCCCTAGATTTAACCCATTTTCCCTGTTCACTTTGATAATAAAAGCAAAAACTCTCCAAGCCATGGGCATCAGTTGAGGATAGGCAAGATGGGTCTTTTGAAAAAACTCATAAACCAACGATGGGAAGGGGTAACTAAACCCTAGAAGAAAAGGATACTCAAGAAAGCAAATCCATTTGGCGGAAACAAAGTCATACCTAAGGTTTACAGAGAAAGGATGAAAAATCGCACCTTTGGGGAAGTAACATTGTTGTTTTAGTGATTCTATTTGGGTATCACTAAACAAACAAGTCTCCTCATCCGGTTTCGCAAGGAGATTTTCACAAATAAAATCGGTAAGACTAATCTCTATGGGACCTTGTGGGGATGGGGCACTCTTAGTTTTGGATGAACTCCACCTAGTTCTACCCATGGTTGACAGACGAAAGAGAGAAGTAAACAATGGATGAAAATAAGAAACAGAGAAATTTTTACCTTGAAGAAGAACAACACTGTAGCAAGTGTGGGTGAAAAGGAAGGTTTGAGAAGTTTATTAAGCCTTCCAAGCGGTTATTTAAATTAAAAAAGAACTCTTTTTTCAAAAAATCACTTTTTCCTAAGCATTACTCCCCAACCGTCCATTGCCTCCACGTTTCACAAATACCCGTCCCATCATGCAAGCTGGCAGTTGAGCATTTATTGGGAGAAAAACATTTGCCTCTTCAATTGCCAAGATAGCCAAATATTTTTGGGGACAAATTGTTGTGGGTATTTTTCAAAGATGGTGACATCTTCGCTGCTCCCGCATGTCAAGATGTTACTCCACTGTAAGTATCGTTTTAATATTTACTTATTTGATTTTTCCTAATATCTTTATTATTATTTTCCAGTGAATAAGAGAGAAGAATACGGGATATTTTTCTAGCACGTTCAACACATCTTCAACGGCAAGGATGACTTGATCTCACGGACGTTGAAGAGGATAAGATTATTCCCGAGATTGTAGGAACAACTTTTACCCATTCATACTTACTTATATTTAAGGGGAGATGGAGACGAAAAAAAACACACGCACTCTCATATGCACACACTCTACGCACACTCTACTAGTAATTCTCTCCATCATCTTCCACAGTTGTATTCATAATAATCATAGTGAAACTTTTAAGGTTGGAGACCTAACTCCAGGGGTTTTTTCCAAAGAGGTTATTGTTTTGGTAGAAAAAACAATAAAGTAGAATCTTAACTAAGTTTAGTGTGTGGATTGAATAATAAGGAGGGAACTGTGGAATTCGATTATATGGAACAAAAGCATGAAAAAGAGATAATGACACCACGATTTGTTAACGAGGAAAACCTTGGAGGTGATAACCTCTTTGGAAAAAACCCCGGGAGTTAGGTCTCCAACCTTAAAAGTTTCACTATAATGATCAAGAATACAACTTTGGAAGACAATGGAGAGGATTACAAGAGCTTTTCAGGTGTTGAGTGTGTGTGAGTATGAGCGTTAGTGTGTTTTTTCCGTCTCCATTTCCCCTTAAATACAAGTAGATATGAAAGAGTCAATATGGTTCCTATAATCTCGGCATTTTGGTTTATCACTTCAACCTCCGTTAGACCAAGTCGCCCTAGCCGTTTGAAGGTCTGTTGAACGTGCTTGAAGATTGTTCCGCATTTCTCTCTTAATTACTGAAAGATAAGAATAAAAATATTAGGAAATATTGAACAAGTAAATATTAAAACAATACTTACAAAGGTAATGACATCTCGATATGCAGGATCAATCAAGATGTTGCCATGTTGAAAATGCCCACAACAGCTTGTCCCCAAAAACATTTGACTATGTTGGCAACTGAAGAGGCAAAATATTTTTCTCTTTTTTATTAATGGTCCAACTGTCGCTCTGTTTGATGGGACGTTTTTGGAAGACGTGGCGTTGAAATGGACGGTTGGGGAGAAGCGTTTGGAAAAGTAACTTTTTTTTGAAAAAAGAATCCTTTTCTTTTTAATAACCGGCTGATAAATAAACTTCTCCAAGCTTCTCTTTCACCCTCGTTACGGCGCCGTTCATCTTTCAAGGTAACATTTCTCCACTTTTCATCTTCCTCCATTGTTTATCTTTTTTCTTTTCTTTGTCAATCATGGGTAGGACCAGGTGGTCCTCGACCAAATCTAAGAATGTCCCAACCCCACAAAGCTCCAAAGAAATTAGTCTCGATGATTTCGTTTGCGAAAACCTTCTTGCAAAACCGTACGAAGAGACCCGCTTGTTCAAGATTCCCAAATAGAGTCCATTAAACGACAATGCTACTTCCCAAATGGTACAATTTTTCATCCTTTTTCCGTAAAGCTTAGGTCCGATTATGTTTCTCGCAAATGGATCTGCTTTCTTCGAGTATCCCTTTCTTCTAGGGTTTATCTACCCTTTTCCTTTATTGGTTTCTGAGTTCTTCCAAAAGACCCAACTCGCTTATGCTCAATTGATGTCGATGGCTTGGCGAGTCTTTGCCTTTGTCATTAAAGTGAACCGAGAGAACGGATTAAACCTAGGGCTCCATGAAATTGCATATTCGTACGATCTTCAACTCTTTCGTTCCAAAAGATATCTTTTTAGGAAGAGATCGTAGGAGTTCCTAATGAGCACCACATCATCTAGTGATAGGGATGGAAAAATAGATTTTTCTTTGTTGATAGGGCATCTATTGGAGAAGGAAATGGGATTTCAAGCGAGTGGAACAAGGGAGGTACTTAAATTCTCACTTTTGTGACTTCCTTTTCTTGAGACAAACAGAATTGTAATTGTTCTTGCTTTTATGCGTATATTGACTCGGGAGAACTGCTCCCGCCCGTTGAAGACACTCTAACCAAGGTTGAAGAATTTTTCGTGCTCTCTCCGTACAAAAGATCTCCTAAGGGCTTATCGAGGCATCTTTGACTGTCCCGGAAGAACTAAAGGCCTCCACCTCCGTTATTATGTCCACAGTAAGTGTGTTATCCTCTCGCCTTAGTTTGTCAAACTCGATGCACTATACTTATTGACAAACCCTTCATATGTCAATGTAGTTTCCAAACCAAGCCATCTCAGATCTGGACTTTGACCTCGATGAAATTGAAGCCATGTTTATGTGCTCTACCGTGAAGATAGAGATGAAGCCTCCGCCCGCCCCTAAGAAGACCCCAACTTTGGATGATAGTGCAGTATTGGTTCCAGAGTAAAGAAGCGAAAGGCTAGTCAAGAGGAGGTAGTCGAAGTTGAAGATTCCTTTCGATGGAATGCCGTAGGAGATTTTAAGAAAAATGCAATGAGCTTTGCGACTGGGGTAAGATACTATTAATTGGATATTTACTAACGCAAAAGTTTTTATAAACATCTATTGATGTTGAGTTATTATTTCTCAGACTGTACGGTATGTGGAGGAGTTGGTGAAAGAAATTGAAATGCTAAAGAAGAAGTCCAAAGCTGACATCGCTTTGGTTAGGAAGGAGAAGATAGCGTGAGAAAACAAGGTGAAGGTACATGAGAAGACCCCGGAGAAACAAAGCAAGTCGTTGGGAGAGCAAGAACAAAATGTAGAAGGACTTATCGAATAGTTTGGCTAAGAGTGAGGAGGATCATCGAAAGAGATCACAGACGTGAAGAGTTCCCCGCAAACCGGCCGCGGCAAAATCAAGCTTCTCAATGCAAGATAAAAATGATGAAGGAGTATCAAGAAGGGAAGGCCGACACTTGGGATATCAACAGGAGTGTGCCTATTTGTTTAAGTTGACCGGTGAAGTGATGGCTGAGGGCGAGGTGTAGTCAAGCCCGTATGAAGCTGGCCGTTTAGGATGCACCCGGTAGATGGAGAAGTTAACCCAAATGCGACACTGCGGCGTAAGCCACCTAAAAAAAAAGGTAAAACAACTTTGTTCTTGGTATTTTGATGATGTTACTGGGGTGGAATCCCTTAAAACAATTTTTATTTTCGTTTGGTTATGTAATGGGTCCATAAGGACCAAAGACAATTTCCTTTATGTGTTGGGTTGGTCCAACATTTGTGCACGTTTACTGTTGGTAGTTCGGATACTTTATGGTTTCTTTAGTTTAGTTATGGTTTAATAGTTTTCAAGCACGTCAAGGCTTGTTTCTTTTGGATAATTTTTTGTATGGTGACATGATAGTATGTGAAAATGATAGATACTTAGGATGACATGTATACGTCATAAATCGTAGATACTTAGATGACACGTATATGCCATAAACCGTAGATACTTAGATGACACGAATATGCCATAACCATAAGAATAATACTTAAGATCAATCATCTAACTGAGTGGGAATGGGTAAGCTATATGAGTTTACCCATATAGGCCCACCCCACACCTCAATTAGTGAGATAACTTGCGCTCCAGGCGAAGGTGTGGTAACCTAACTTCTTAAGAAAGAGGTAATTAACTCTTTAAACCTTAGAAGGGATTGTGTACCTTTACTTGAGAAGAGATGGCCAGTCTCTAATGGAGGAGAAATCGTTGTTCTTTGCGTGCATTCGATATGTCCCCATGTAAATGTGTCAATACCTCATAAGATAGAAACACGTTAAAAACGGACGCCAACTAAAGTTGACGTCTCTCCACAAAGTGTATTAGCGACATCTTAACTTGTAAATAATAAAAAAGATGCATAGGAGAAAAGAAAGGTTGTAAAGAGTTGAAAGACGATTCATACCGGAAAGATGAGTTCATGGGAAATCATATTTAAATGTAATACCTTTTGAGATGAATGGCGTTCCAACTTCGCGGTATCATTTGGCCATCCAAGGTTGCAAGGCGATATGCTCCTTTTCCGGCTTGTGCATCTATTAAGTAGTGGTCCCTCCCATTTTGGGGCGAGCTTGCCTCGCATTGGGCTCCTTGGTATTTTGGAATGCCTTTCGTAGGACTAAGTCTCCTACTTGAAACCTTCTAACCCTTACGTTTTTATTGTAAGATCGGGCTACCCTTTGCTGATGCGGGCCGCCATGCGAACTTTGGCCATGTCCCTTAGCTCGTCCACAAGATCCGTGTCATGTATCAAGATGTCTTTATTATGTTCAGATGTCGCAAGCCGTATCTTGCCGTTGGTACAAGGACTTCGCCGGAATAACAGATTCTGGGCCTCCGAATACAAGTGAGTAGGGGTTTGACCAAGCAGCATTCTTAGATGTCGTCCCGTCACCCCATAGGACCATTGGTAACTCTTCCGCCCAACGTCCTTTATTCAAGTTTAGTCTCTTTTTTAAGTTATCGATTATTATTTTGTTGCTAGACTCTGCCCATTCCATTGGCTTGAGGGTGAGCGAGGCGAAGATGTCACCATCTTAACACCCCAAGATGTCAGAAATCTTGGGTCCTCTTGCCGATGAATTGAGAGCCATTGTCACAAATTATCTCCGATGGAATTCGAATCGGTGAATATGTTCCTTTTGATAAAAGATATCACTTCTTTGTCACGAACTTGCACATATGCCTCAGCCTCTACCCATTTAGAAAAGTAGTCTGTCATGGCCAAAAGAAATACTCGTCCCCCGGTGCTATGGGAAGTTTTCCTACTATGTCCATTCCCCAAACCATAAAAGGCCATGGTGACAGGATAGGATGTAGCAGCTCACCTGCCGGGTGTAGGATGTCCCCATGTCGTTGACAGAATCACATTTCTTTGCGTAGTCAACGGCATCTTTTCTCATTGTAGGCCGTAAATAGCCCATTCTAAGAGCTTTAGTATGTAAACTTCTCGCCCGTATGATTTCCACAATCTCCTTCGTGCAGCCTCCTTGAGAACCCGATGGGCTCTATCTCGCCTCTAGACATCTTAAGTGAGCGACCGCAACAGATTTTCTAAACAAGAGATTATCAATAAGTACATATTTAGATACTCTTACCCCGAAGGCTCTTGCATTTTCTCTCCTCGATCGATCGTATCATCTAAGAGATATTTGATAATAGGAGCCGTCCAAGAGGTTGCCGCAGGAGAGGCAAGTATGTCGGCATCCGTGGCGAACATCTCAAGATGGTCAATTGCCGGGATGTCAACATGTATGATTGGGATACCGGTTTGTGAGAAGCTTTTGAAGGCCGAACCCAAGTTTGCCGTGAGCATCCGCTTGAAAATTTTCTTCCCGTGGGATTTGGTTCCAAGGAAAATGTTTTGAATTTGGCCGAAATAATTTTTACAATTTCCAAATATGTTGTCATCTTAGCATTTTTCGCGACGTAGGACCCGTTGTACCGATTAACAATTAGTAATGAATCCATGAACACCCTGATATGCTTGACATCTAAGTCTTGGGCTGCAGCTTAAGCCCGCAATTAGAGCCTCATACTCGCTTCATTGTTGGTAGCCTTGAAACCGCAACCGATAGATTGTGGTATTATGTCCCCTCGTGGCGATTTTCGCATAACTCCAAGACCCGTACCTCTCATGTTAGAAGCACCGTCCGTGTAGAGAGTCCAAATTTTTAGGATGTCATCATCTTGAAGTTGTTGTACTTCCAATTCCACCTCTTGTTGTAGCGTGGACCGGGAAATCGCCCACAAAATCGCCCAGGGCTTGGGATTTTATTGAGTTCGGGCTCGTACTTGATGTCGTATGTGCTTAATTGCACCATTTCGCCATTCTCAAATTACCGGATCCGGCTCAGCGCGGAGCCCCGGCATCTCGCATTCGTCGCGCCGGAAGGTCGCCTCTGATCCGAGAGGCACGCAATCGCGCCCGCATCCGGGCTTATTCCGTTTTAGCTGGTTGCGTGTTGGAGGTGTCTCGCTGTGTTTTGCTTTGTAGAGTCGCCACGCCGTTTTTATTATTAAGCCCAAAACATTGAAAAGGGCATCGCTTAAAATTAAACCTGCTTTTTGTGTGATGAGATTTTGAGTTCTGAGGTCGATGACTCCTCGGGAAGAGAATATTAGAATCTTAGAGCTCACTCCGAGTCGCCTCGTGAAACGAGTCTTTCAGATACCCCTAATATTCTTTAACTGTCTGTGTGTGTGTGTGTGTGCTTAAAAATGCATGGCCGTATCGGATGTCTACATTGTACACTCGCTTTATTGAAATGTATTGAAATAGTGTAGGAAGGAAGCCTTACCAATTGTCGGGTTCGTGCCGTCTTCTCCGCCGTGGGAATAGTGCTTGAGGATGGAATAGTGTTCGGACTCGACCGGGATTGCTTTTGAAGGAGCCGTTTGTCTCATGACAGAGCTTTTGCGTGAGTTGGAGATTACGAGAGGACGCAATGCAAAGTGCAGTTTCTACGCGGGTCTGGAATCGTCATTGATTCTAAGCAGGTTCGGCGTGCGTTGGAATCGTCGGTTGGATTCTGGCAGAGGTTCGGCGTGGGTTGGAATCAATGTCTGCTGATTCTTGGGCAGAGGTTCTACAGGCCGGATCGCTTGGTTTGACTCTGAAGAGCCGGACGCCGGAAAGACCAGTAAGGCTCCTGGAAAGTACCACGAGGGGCCTCGTAGTACCTCGAGAGTGCCTCGGCGCCGCAGAGCGCGTTTGCGGGAGCGCTCGAAGAGGCTTCTGAGCACCACAAGGAGCTCTCTAAGGCCTCTGAAGGATCCGAAAGGGGCTCGGATTGCTCCCAAGGGTCCCTGAGGGGAGCCTCGAAGGTCAGGGGGAGCAGGGGAGAGGAAGAGGGAGGTGTGAAAATGAGGGAGTGGGGAGCCCTATTTATAGTGTAGGAAAGTAAAGAGGTCCGTACTGATTCTTGTGTAATTATAGATTTCCGGATTCGAGGGAATCTCGTGGACTTTAAGGGATTTTCGTAATGATTATGTCCTGGTGCAAAGAGGTCCGTACGGGACTTTGGCATGCAAAGAGGTCCGTACGGACTTTCCATGCTCTTGTGAATGTGATGGCAAGCTAGCTCTCGTCGAGCTTTCCAATCCATATGGCACGCCTAATCCAGTTCGTATGAAGGAGTTATGACTCCTGGAAGTTTGCCTCGTTTTGTCGTATGTCGGGACGTGAGAAATGATCCAGATTGGGTACTTACAGTAAGCCCTACGACGTCACGATGAAAGAAGTGGGGTCGTCGATAAGATAAGGGTCCCGGGACTGGATCGCGTGCCGAGAGAGAAGGTGACCGATGTGTGCCGCCACAAAGGAGGATACGGCTGTAACCTTGTCAGGTGACCGTTGTGCCGGGCTGGGCCGACCCCGTGATAGGATTCCTACGCATTCCTAGCGGGAATCAAGCCCGATCGTAGTTCGTGATGTGGGGCGAGGGCCAAGGCATTTGGTGACGCGAGCCGTCCTCTAACCGAGACTCCGTGTGCGGATGGGATGCAGTATCCCGTGCGACCGCATAGTCAGCGGTAAAGTGACGCTGAGGCGTCTGTGGTGACGTGAGGCGTCTGTGGTGACGTATAGGTCGGTGGTAAGGACGTGAGGCGGCCCCGGCGACCGCATAGGCTCGCGGTAAAGTGACGCGGAGGCGTCCCGGTGACGGGAGGCATCCAGTGCGACCGTGATGTGCCTGCAGGTGACGCTGAGGCGTCTCTAAAGCATCGATAGCCTGGGTGGTGTTGACGGGTGGCATCCCGCGACCGCATAGGTCGGTGGCTAGACCCCGTGATTGTGATTCCTACGTATCCCTAGCGGGAATCAAGCCCGGCCGTAGTTCAGAGGTGGGCGAATTTGGGTGAGCGATGCGCGCGGTGGCGCCCGAAGCGTCGATTTGATCGCTAAGGTCGCCGGTAAGGACTAGGCGGTGTCCTAAGATGTGGTGACCGCTGAGGTCAATTGTGTGACGTGGTGGTGTCCTCGGGATGGAAATTTTACGCATTTTTCCTAATCTAGTGGTTTAAGGCCTTCCCGGGCTGGATAATGATTCGGGGGAGGTTTATACTTCCGCCTTCTCCTGACCGAAAGGATTTGAAGCCTTCCGGCCGGGATTTGCTCGTCGATTTATACACTTCCTGACCGAGTTATTAAAGCCTCTTCCGGGCCGGAGGCAGAGCTCGGGCCGATTTATACAAATTTCCTGACCGGCGGTTTAAAGCCTTCCTAGCCGGAGTGTGTGAGGCTCGGGCCGGGATGATACAGCTTCCTGGACCGAGTGATTTAAAGCCTTCCTAGGGCCGGGAGGTAGTAGTCTGGCCGGGGATTTATACAAACTTGATCGAGTGGTTTAAAGCCTTCCTGGCCGGAGGTAGGGACGGTGACTCGAATCGCCCTTTCTCAATGTGATTGAAAATGGGCTGCAGAGACCTTCAATCGGCCTTCCGCGCGGTCGGTGCCACGCGGGAGGACTTTTGAATCGTCTCTCAAGGCGGCTGCTGGTGCCACGCCGGGAGGACTTCTCAATCGTCGGGCGGCGGCCGGGTGCCACGCGTGAGACTTTGAATCGTCTTCTGCGCTTTCGCTGGTGCCACGCCTGGGAGGACTTTCAATCGTTCTCCCACAAGGCTGGTGCCACGCGGAGGACTTAATCGTCAAGGCTGTGCCACGCGGAGGACTCAATCGCCTTCAAGGCGGCTGGGTGCCACGCGGGAGGACTTTGAATCGTCTTCGGGCGAAGTACTGGGTGCCATACGCGGAGGACTTTCAACTGTCTCGCGGCGCTGGTGCCACGCGGTGACTTTGAATCGCCTTCCTCGCGCGGGGTCGGGTGCCACGCGGGAGGAATTTGAATCGTCTCTCGGGCGGCGGTTGGTGCCACACGTGAGACTTTGAATCGTCTTTCTCAAGGGGCGCAAGCAGCCACGCGGGAGGACTTAATCGTCGCGGCGGTCGTGCCACGCGGGAGGACTTTCAATCGTCTTCGCTGCGGCTGGGTGCCACGCGGGAGGACTTTCGAATTGTCTTCTCGCGGCGGCTTGTGCCACGCGGAGGACTTTGAATCGTCTTCTCGGGCGGCTGGTGCCACGCGGAGGACTTTGAATCGTCTTCCGCGGCGGCCGGTGCCACGCGTGAGATCTCAATCGTCTTCCGGCGGCGGCCGGTGCCACGCGGAGGACTTTGAATCGTCTCTCAAGGGCGGTGGTGGAGGCAATGGGCCGCCTCGAGATGTGAGAAGCGATCGGGCTCTCACGCTGCCTGGCTGCAGTGCGCGGACTGGCGATGACCGGCGCCACCATCCGCCGGGGTCATCGGGGGCCTCAGGGCTCTTCCCGCCGAGAAGGCGACGCTGGCTTACTTACGGCCGACGCTTGCGCTTGTCGCTGAAGGTGGAGGCGTTTTGTGCTCTCGAGATTCAGGCCGGGAGGTGTCAGCTCCGCTCTTGTGCTTGTTTTCACTGAGCGGGCAAGGATGATGGCCTAAGGCTGGGATATTACCAGACACTCACTGGCTGGGAGCCTGCCATTTTGATGGCCGATGTTTGAATCGCCGAGGACGCGTGACCTCAGGCTTTTCCGCCGGGAAAGTGTCTTCGGACCTTTGCCGTGTTTACCCGCAGGAGGAGGTAAGTCAGACCGAAGTCGCAAAATGCCGAGGACGCGCCGACGTTTTTTTTTTTTTTTGAAACAAAGTCAGCTGAAATGACGAGGACGCTACGGCGCCTTGTCTAACCCAGGCATGCAGGGCGAGGTAGCGCCTTTGTTTTGAACTTCTTGTTGCGGGAGGACGTGGTGGTGCCTCCGCCTCGAGTCCCACTGCAGGTGAGGTGGCACCTCCGTCCGGGACTGCTGCGAGGGCGAGGTGGTGCCTCCGTCTCAACTTGCGTGAGGATTCTCAATCGTGGTGGCGCTCTGCCCGAACTTATGCAGGCGCTGTAGCGCACGTCTCGGAGGACTTGTTGAATCGTCTCGCGGAGGCACATAGGGCGCTCGACGCGGGAAGGACAGGTTCAGGACGTCTTCGGCCGGACGGTCAGCGCCACGCGGGAGGACTTCAATCGTCTTCGGCGGCTGGCTGTGCCACGCGGAGGAATTTGAATCGTCTTTCCGTGCGTTGGTGCCACACGGAGACTTTGAATCGTCATGTGGCGGTTGGTGCCACGCGGAGGACTTTGAATCGTCTTCAAGTGGCTGCCACGCGGGAGCACTTCAATCGTCTTTCCGGGCGGCGGCCGGTGCCACGCGGGAGGACTTTCAATTGTCTTCTCGCGGCTGGTGCCACGCGCGGAGGACTTCAATCGTCTTCTCGGCGGCGGCTGGTGCCACGCGGAGGACTTTGAATCGTCTTCGGGCGGCGGCCGGGTGCCACGCGGGAGGACTTCAATCGCTCTCTCGGCGGCGGTCGCTTACGCGGAGGACTTTGAATCGTCTCGGCGGCGGTGGTGGGAGGCATGGCTGGCCTTCGAGATGTGAGAAGTGCGATTGGCTCACGCTTGTCCGTCGGGGGAAAAGGGCGGACTTACGACGATCCTGCGTTCATCCGTCAGGTCATTTGGGCCTCAGTAGGGGCTCTTTCCCGCTGAGAAGGCTAATGTCGGCCTTACTTTGATGGCCGATGCTTCGCGTTGTCGCTGAAGCCGCTTGAGGCGTTTGTGCCTTCGAGATTTGTGCCGGGAGGTGTCGTCTCGTCTCGTGCTTGTTTTGCCGTTGAGTGGGCAAGGATGATGGCCGGTGCCGGGATACGCAGCTTCAGACGACTTCCCTTCACTCGGGGAGGACATTCCTAGCCACTTGGATGGTCGTATGTTCGAATTGCCGAGGATGCGCGACCTTGTGGGCTTTTCCACGGAAAGTGTCTTGGACCTTGGCCGTGCTTCTACCCGCAGGAGGAGGTGCTTGTGACCGGTCGCGGAAATGCCGAGGACGCGCCGACGCACAACAAAGTTGCCGAAATGACGAGGACGCTACGGCGCTCTGTTCCGAACTTGTAGCCAGGGCGAGGTGGGCCGCTTTGTTTGAACTTCTGTTGTGGAGGACGTGGTGGTGCCTGCTCCGAACTTACGGTGAGGGCGAGGTGGCACCTCCGCTCCCTCGGACTTGCGGCAGGGCCAGGTGGTGCCTGTCCGAACTTCTGCGGTGAGGACGCGCAGGCCTCCGTCTCGAACTTGCGCAGGCGCGGTAGCGCCCGTCCGAACTTGTTGAAATGTTTGAGGCCGCAAGCGCTCCACCGAGTTGTTGAGGTGTTGAGGACGTGGTACGCCTCAAAAAGCCGGACAAGGAGAGTGAGGGATGGCCTCGTCTTCTCTTTCCTTCTTCGTTCTTACTCCTACGGACTTTCTTAGACTATCCGATCGAGGAAGGCGCCTGGGGTTCACAGAGGATGATGAGGCGGGCGCCGGCGAGAGGCGCCGAGATGCAGGAGTCTTTACCAAAGCAAGTGGTGCCGAATGATCTTAGAGTAGTAGACTCCCTTTTTCTCGCTCTGCACTATCTCGCTTTTGCCGCAGGCATGGGTGCTATGAGATCTTCCGTCATACCATGGACCGTGGACCGAGGATGAGGCCATGTTCGGTTATCCCGCTCATGATGTGCCGGGCTCATCCTTTCGAGGAAGAGGAGGATGGGAGAGGGATAGTTCGGAGGGGTTTCACGCCTCGTATACTTGGGACTCCTGTATGACGAGGATTTGAGCCGGGAGGGGCGCCCGGCGCATGTGCGGGCAATGAGGCTTCGCGAGGGGGTCTTACTTGTGACTCGCCCGCAGACTGGGAGAGGTTATCTCGGCAAGATGGCACACAAAGTGTGCGCCTCCTATTAAGCTTCTTTGAGGGATCCGCCTTCCATATCCATAAGGACGTATTAGTCCTCTGAGCATGGACGTGCCGGAGTAGCGTAGAGCTACCGGGATCCGGCGTGAGGAGTGCCGAGGAGTTCGTCGTCCCGGGAGGGCGAGGAGCATGCGTCTCGGTCGCAATGTGCAAAAGCCGAGGACGCCATAGTGTGTTGTCATGAGGGAAAGACAGACCGGCTCTTTGCCACGTCCTTCTAGATGTTCCGATGCCTTGGCCGGACTTCACGTATGTTTGCGGGGATTCGCCGAGTAGTGAGGGTGCTCTGCATTCGTCCCCTGAGCAGTTCTCACGCTCTATCTGGCCGACCCGGGACGCTCAAAGGAGCGTGCTTTACTCTTTCCATCTCGCACCTTTCCGTATTTTGTAGTTCTTGTTTGAATGTTGACTGTAAGACCGTATCTATTTTGGAGCGTAAAGATTTTTCGTCTGCATTTCCTTTGGAAGTTTTTTTATCAAATGACTAATTATGCTATGCTTTGCAGCAGTATTTAAAATTTCTAGGAGAGATCTCCGACACGTTGACCGCCGGTTATGTGGTACGAGATGCGGCCTTTATTTGCGGGGAAGTTCGCCGCCTGGTGCCCGCGCGCACGCGGCGGTTCTCGAGCGGTGCCGTTGCCTTTGAGAAGGTATGTCTCGTGGATACTACCTTCTTCGAGGGCCGAGCCAGGGGCCACGGGAGTAAGTTTCGGGCTCCGAGAACAACACTAGGCTGATGATGGGGACGACGGATCACTCGCAGGCTCAGTGCACTTCCCTCTATCGCTCTTTCTTCTCCGCCGGGAGGCATAGGGCTGAGGTCTATCCTCTGCGCATCCCTTCTTTGATCCTTTCACCGGCTTTTGACCCTTCGTAGTAGCATTGATTACCCGCACGAGGAGGGGTGGCCGCATATCCCGATGACGCAGGATGTGACTCCGCCGAGTTTTCCGAGATGCGATTTCGCATATTCATTTGTGGAGGGGGACGATGATGGGATTTACTTAGCCTGACAGTGGATAGTATCTTTTGCTTTGCTTCCCTCTTTCCGTTGTTTTTTTTTTGTAAAGAAAGAATGTATATTTTAATTGCAATGTACATTTTAATGTAATAAAACACTTGTATTCGTGACAACAAAGCATTTACAAAACACTTGTATTTGCACAACAAAGTAAGATGTAATGACGTATTTGTGACCTTCCCGGGATTGACCTAAGCGAATTGAATTGCTAGCTTATTATTTTTGTGCGTACGTCGATTTAGCCGGAACGCATTTGTGGTTAGCGGAGGCTGAGGCAACTTTGGCAAGTTTTCTCGAGCAAATAAATGGGAAGCAAATGAGCCGCTTTCATGAGCGTGTATGAGTGATGTCTCAAGGGGACGCGTTCCGCTTTGTGCTTGATAGCCACTCTTTCGGGCCGGGGCTACCCTGTGATACGTGACGGGCTCATGGATGTGGCAGGCCATATGTGCCATCACGGGCGAGGATATCATTCCTTCCTGTCTCCCTGGGAAACCCTTCCACTCTGGGTGGGATCGCCCGTGACGAGAACGATTCATGGGGGAAAACCCCCGATTTGCTTGCATTACTGGTCGCATGAGAGAGGCTTCAAACTTCATATCCTGAGTCTCCCAGCCCCTGCTTCTTAGTCCGAAGGACGTTTGTCTTGGCGACCTCTCTGTCTCGGGATACGTGGATCAACTGGCAGGAGAGATGGATGGCACATCTTGGTACGCACGCCTTCGCGGTGGGTTCCGCATCGGGGGATCGAGACTAGAGGGCCTTCAGAAGGTTCCTATGTTGTCGAGTTCCGTGTTTGCCTCTGTCCTCTTTCTATGTTCCGTTGCTTGTTTCCTACAGTTCGGGATGAGGCAGGAGCCTTTGCTAGGCCGGGATGACATTGCTCGTGGAGTAGCTTCTTTCTCGCATGACAGAGTGAGCCATATGCCCTTTCTCGTATTTTACGGGGGCATGGAAGTATTCCGCTTTCCTCATGCGGTGCTCCTTCGACGCCGGGGAGAGTGTCAGTGTCGACCACCGAATACATAGATGAGCAAAGAGATGTCGGGCCGACCCAATTGGTTTTGGGGGAGCAGACGCAAAGCGATTCGGGGCAAGATTGCCATTTCAAATGCGACCCTTAGGAGTGCAGGTAGCTTGGGTTAACCCTCAGTGGTGTCACGGAGACGCTTTATTCGCTACGGGACTCGAGTTGACAAACCGAAGGGGGAGAGGTCCCCTTTGCGTACTCGTAGGGAGGAGATCCGAGCCGAGGCACGGTGAACGATGCTCGAGAGCGACCGGTTCGCTTTGACACGACTAGGAGGACTCCACGATCTCGAAATGAGGGAGACAGAACTCGCTCACGTGGAATGAAAGAAGACTCCGGGCTGGGACGAGGGAAGAAAGGAAAGAGTGATGAAGGGCCAAATGTGAGTAAAGCATGGAATGACCTTCTCAAACACCGAGTATCCATTCATCGTCATTGCGAGACACATTGATTGTTAAATGTTTTAAGTTGTCTTTTAGCATGTCAGGAATCGAGAGTGACCGTGCTTGAACTCATCAAAAAGTGTTTTAACCGTGATGATTTGTGATTTACTTTTTAAAGCTTTGTCGAGACGCAAAATCTCTTGTTTGCTTCTTTTCGAGCCTGTGGCGTCAATTTTTGGAATTTTCAGGTATTCCTTAGACCGAACCAATGAAAGGCCGCCACGTTCCCCTCTGACCGAGAGGCTCAGTCTCGCGTAGTTCGACCCTCTTTTGTGGGAGAAATGACTCGTAATGTACACTCATAGTGCGTATTTATTTTTGAAAAGGTGGGAATGGGTCCCTTTTTGTGTGAATGCCTCATTTGATGTAGGCACAAAAGAAATGCTTTTTGGGTTTGACTCTTTTGAGAGAGTAATGAGTGACCGAAAAGCTTGTAAAAGTGTATGGAAGCCTTTGCCGACGTAAAATCGTTGTTTAGCTCTATTTTCCTATTTTTGTAGAAAAAGAAGACTTGTCGAGACATTTGAAAACTTGATTTGTTCACAACGATTACTTGTTTGCCTAAAACCCTTTGTTGATGTTCAGGTTATTCAACAATTAAACCTGATATGCTTTGATTAATCACGAGGAGAAAGTCAATCGGTATCAAGGATCGAGTTGGTCCGTGTGAAAGAAGGTTTGTGGTATAGGAGAGGTCATTGATGAGACCGGGTTTGTGGATTTGTATGTGTTTATGGCGACCGGACCATTTCTCGGTTGCCTACGTTCCCCTCGAAATAAGGAGCTCAGGTCGACGTAGTTCGGGTTTGAACTGTGTTTGGCTTTGGGGCCAGGGCATAAATATTTATGCGGCCTTTGACGAAAAGGCTCGAAAAGCTGAATGATGAGGCACGGGCCTTGAGGTTATTTCTGACAAGTCATATTTGACGGTCTTTTCAAGGACTCCTTTGCTTCTTGATCGTTGGCTCGGGGTCTTTGACCTCATTTATTTTTGTGAAGCTTCTGCTTGAGCTCTTTTTTTTGTAGCTTTTGCTTGAGCTTTTTTTTTTTTTTTCTTTAAGCAATTGAGGGCGAAGGCAAGCCCCTCGTCAACTTTCTTGATGCGCACGAGGACGAAGGCAAGCCCCTAGATTGTTGTCGACATGGGGTCAACCTTTTGATGCTGAGTGACCTTTTGTTGTCCTTTGATGTTCCTGCCGTCGTTGACTTGGTCAAGGTGGTGGTGGGGACATGTTTTGGAAAGTGTATGGCTTGATGGAGGCCTTTGTGTGGGGTATGGTAAGGTGTATGGGGAGCTATCGATTGACTTTCTCACACCACTTAATCAAAGCATTAAACATTTGTGGAATTACTTGTTGAGCAATGCAAGTGATCACATAGAACAAAACCATTTCATTAAATGTAATGTGGGGTGCAAAATAATGTCTCAAGTCTAGCAAGAAAAGAAAGCAAGACTTATGTATGGAAAATTGAAGACTTAATTACAATGTCCGAGGAGGACTTGATTGAATGAGAACAAAGATTCAGAACCTACGAGGTGGACCGTATGATTTTTTTTTATTTATTTATTTATTTATTTTTTTTTTTTGATTTGCGTCTCTTTGGGCTCTCCAAATTTCCCAAATTCATTTTGGTTAGAACCTTCTCAGCACTTGGGCCGATTTTCCTCTCGTTTGACAACATGCTTAAAGATTTGTTTAATGCATTGTTCATTAATGTATCTGCGTCTTTATCAAGTGAATCATTATTAACTGTTTTGGTTAGTTAATTTATCATTTGTTAAAGTGGCAATGAGGGGATACTCAGAAAGGTCGATCTTTTATTCGAAGCATAAGGAAGCGCGATTTTTGTTACAAACGCATAATCTTCAAAGCGTAAGGCCGTCGGACGACTCGAGAGACTCAAACTTAAATACGACTGCACTCCTGGGGTCTTTTATTTTCAAAGCTAGACTCTAGGAGATCGGGGTTAAATCAAGCCTTCCGACCATTTCCTCTTTGTCGGTCAGTGGGTCCGCGTTTTTGAAAGGTTACGCCGTTTTTTACGTCGCTACTTGGTCGGCCTGTCTCGAACTCGCCTTTATCTCTCTCGGGGAAGGCTCGATCCATCCCTTAGTGTGCCCCGATGCTGGAAAGGATTGTTGGGGAATAACCATTCTTGGGTTGTCTTTCCTGAATTTTTCGTTGCGGACGCCCCATGTATTGCCTTCACGTCCCTGATCATCACGGGAATTTGCCGAGGACTTATCCACCATGCTTACCCCGTCATTTCTAGGGAAAGGGTTTCCGACTGTGTTGGGACCGCGGGGGTGTGATGTACCCGATTTTTGAAATCAAACGGAGTCGCCACGCCATTTTTGTTTTAAGGGCCAAAACTTTGAAAAATGCCCGGAATCAAGAGATTCGAGTTCGGAGGTCACGTTACGCGCCGGGAAGGACGTTAGTGTGCACCCGAAACGCCTCGTAAAACGAGTCTTCCAAACATTCAAAATCCTTTGTTGTGTGTGTGTGTGTGTGTGTGTGTGTGTGTTTTGACCAAAATAATTTGAAACTGAGGTAAGTAAAAATTGGGAACTCTTTTTAAGGCTTTAAACTGATCCCATGATTTTTTGGATGATTTTTGGGTTGAGATTTGGAACTCAAAAGATTTTTGGAAGTTGAAAACCATTTCTGCCAGAATGAAAAAGGCAGTTGACCCTTGACTTTGAAATGGACTTTAGGGCTTGAAAACTCCAGAATCTGGGAAAAGTCCGGGAATGAAAAATGTTCAAAACACCTTAAAAAAGGTTTCTGTAAAAGAACTTTTAATTTTGGAGATGATTTGAGGGGTCAAAACCTTCTGGAAATCTCAGATCTAAAATCTGGATTTCCAGAAACTGATGAACTGACCTTTAAAAGAAAATTTGAAAAATGGAGTTTTACTCACGCAAAAAATAAAATAAAAATATGTCTGGAAATATCTGGATGTTGGCTACAAAAAGTATTTTGTAGTCAACACCCAATTCCAAGTTTTACTGGGTCCAAAAAATAGGGAAATGGACTGAGTTCTCAGAATAATGCTACTGGACAGCAAGATGTTCTTGAGGGAAAATGTGATTTTTGGGGGGTTTGCATCTATGTTCACCCCATTTTCATCCCTAGACTTGATTCCACTACCTTGTGTCAAGTGGTTATCATATTCAAGTCATCCTTGGGGAATTTATGGGGTTTAAACATATCCTTTGCAAAGGGAAAGGGGATCTTTTGTAGAAATGAAATTAAAGAGAAAAAATCAATTTAGAGATTTAAAATATAGACCATTTGAGATGGTCATTCATGAAGATGAACTTCAAGATGACCATCTTAGGTCAAGACTTAAGTTAAACTAGACATAAAGTAGATCAAAGTAGGAAGAACAAGATGAACAAGAAATTAAAAGGGAGTTTTAGGGTTTCAAGAAGGAGGGCTTTACCAATGGTGACACCCTATCTTCCTAGGCTTGGAATTTGACTTGAGGAGTATTAAGATTTGGTGTTTGGCTTGAGGAGTATCAAGGTTTGGTGTTTGTATTTGTGTTTGGAGTGAGATTGGGAAAGATTCAAGAGAAAATAGTGGCAATCTAGAGATTCCCACTGTTTTCTCTCTATATTTCGCCAGAACTTCGTTGCTGTGATCAAAATGTGTTGTGTAAACTGAGAGAGGAGGGTTCAATTTATAATCCTCTGAAATTTACAAAGATGTCCGCGCGGATATGTTCGTCGGCGTGCACTATTCATCTCACTACAAGGTCAAGCTTTTGGACAGAGGAATAATCTTTTTAAAATTCAAACCGAAACTCAAGCTTTTCAACTTACCAATTCGGGTTTTTTCCATTTCTTTTGCTTTTTAGGATTCCTTTCCTTGTTTATCTTTAAATGGCAATGCCCACTTTACCCTTGCTTTGTTAGAAAGGTTAGGGTTTGTTAGAAATGTTAGAAATGTTAAAACTTTCGTTAATTTTCTAACGAAAATACTAACAAGCTCAAATTGGAGCACTTACAGGGGGCATTCCCACTTTCCCTCTTCGATCAAGCCTTGGACCGCTTGTTTTAGTGTGATGCAATTGTCTGTAGTGTGGCCGGGGTAGTTGTGAAAAGCACACCATTTGCTCATGTCCATGTTAGGTCTGAGAGTCCTTGGCTGGAAATTTTCGAGAGGTTTGAGGATGTTCAGCTTCACCAACGTCTCGAACACTTGGCTTAGAGGCATTCCGAGGTTGTCGAAGTGAATTAAAGGTTGCTTCCCAAAAGAGTTGTCACTTCGTTGGGCTGTGTTCCCCTTGTTCACCTCATTGTTCCAGGGGAACAGATTTTAAATGCGTATTGGGGCCGCCGGGCGCTCTAACTTTCCTTCTTCAATTAGCCCTTGGACCGCTTGTTTTAGTATGATGCAATTGTCGGTGGTGGCCGGGTAGTTATGAAAAGCACACCATTTGCTCATGTCCACATGTTAGGTCTGAGAGTCCTTGGCTGGAAATTTTCGAGAGGTTTGAGGATGTTCTGCTTCACCAACGTCTCGAACACTTGGCTTAGAGGCATTCCGAGGTTGTCGAAGTGAATGAAAGGTTGCTTCCCAAAAGAGTTGTCACTTCGTTGGGCTGTGTTCCCCTTGTTCACCTCATTGTTCCAGGGGAACAGATTTCCGTCTCGTATTGGGCCGTCGGGCGTTCTAACTTTCCTTCTTCAATTAGCCCTTGGACCGCTTGTTTTAGTATGATGCAATTGTCGGTGGTGTGGCCGGGTAGTTATGAAAAGCACACCGCTTGCTCATATCCAAGTTCGGGTGAGGATTCCTCGGTTGATAATTCTCAAGGGGCTTGAGCATGTTCTCGCTCTCCAACTCCTCGAATACTTGGCTTAGAGGCATTCTGAGGTTGTCGAAGTGTTGAAAACGCTGCCGTTTATTCCTCGGGAGTGCTTGGTCACTTCTTTGGATTTCATTATGAATGTAGTGGAATGCCTCGGTTGCCCTTTTTCCTTTGTTTGGGGCGGATGCCGTATTAGGCGGGACCGCCAAAGCAGAGGGAAGAAGCAGGATCGGCTACCATTTCCTGCGTGCTCAAAGCTTTTTCAAACTTGGTACCGGCATTGACCATAGCGTGAAGATCGTGGATAGGGGTGGTGGCCGATCAATGTCCTCAACGATGGTTTTAGGCAGGAGTGGAAGATGTTCATCTCTGTTCTTCCTTGGATAGGAGGTCCACTATCTCGCTTAACTTCCAATTCCATCTTTTGTAAAATTCCTCCACCGACTCATCATCTTTTACGCTCAAGCCGGTGGCAGTCATGCCGATTTGTTTTCCACTTGAGGTTAGCACGGTATTTTTCAAGGAAGATATCACTTATTTGCTCCCCAAGTGGAGCGGTTTTACGCTTTTACTTTAAGAAACCATGTCAAGGCCGTGTATTTTAGAGAGCGTTGAAAGTGATCTCGCCATTTGTTGAGGTGTGGCCCCCTTGGTCTTCATACCTAAGACATAGGTATTGATATGGGTCCTCGGGCATTCTCGTCCCATCGAACTTTTCCATTTCCGGCATTTTGAACTTTGGGGGAGAGGAATTACCTTGCTCGGATGCTCGGGCGTGAGTGGGTCTTTCCGAGAGTTGGCCATTTTCCCTTGCATATCTTTTATCCGTTCAACCAACCAAGCCACATGAGGGCCGTAGGCGGAGGCGGCAGCCGCCGTTTTCCGGATGGAAACCGAGGATGGAGGTGGATTGGCTGATGAGATCGCCATTCGGGAATCTTGGGGAGGTGGTTGAGTGTATACCATCCCGCACTGGGTTACCGAAATTGGAGCCAAGTGGCGTGATTGCCCGGACCGCCAAGGGTTGTGTTTGGGAACCTGGGAAATGTTTCGGTAGCCCCAAGTGGCGATCCAATGCGGTGGAAGGTTTGAGATGTCGTGATATCCGCGGGGGATGTCTGTCCCTGGCAGGCATTGAGATTTCAAATTGTGGCTGCGAGGCTCGTATAGAGGCAAAGGATTGAATCCTGGGGGATGTCGAGATGCATTGGGATCTGACGGAGCAGGCACGTATGTGTGCTGTTGGTACTGAGCTTGATGTGCAGAGCCGGAGATCGACCGTGCCGAGGCGGGCATGTCGAGCCGCTGACCGACGCCCGAGGGGAGCTTTGAGCGAGAGCTACTTTGCGTTGCTGGGATCTCGTAGCTTGGCGGAGGCGGAACTTGCTGATAGCTTTGAGAAATCGGGGGAGCCGGTATGTCTTCGTCCTTTATGAGAACAAAGGTTCCGTCAGGTTGGGGAACTGCCACGGCTCCGCGGCGGCGCATAGTGTCTACGATCCAGCTTGCCGCTTCTTCCCCGGGCGCTTCTTGAGAGTTTCGAAGGCTCGTAGCACCTCCTCCATTGTCTGGAGGTTTCTCGGTGGTGGGGTTCCGTTTCCTCATCATTATCCGTGATCCCGCCATGGGGAGTAAGCGGATCGTCGGACCGCCGAACCGGAAGGCTATCGGACTCTTGTGACCTCGATACTGAAAAGGCGGCTCCCGTGTACTCTCAACCACTCTCGGTTCGCTGGAGGGGGTGACGGGTAAGGTTTAGACATGGGAAGGCCTTTTGGATAAAAGGGGAAAGCTCATGTGACATGCGGTTTCCGCTTTTTATTTATGATTTTTTTGTTGTTTTAATTTACTTAAAACAGTGTTTTCTCGTAATCCTAGGTAGGTTGGAAAAGATTGCTCTTCTTTTTCGCAACTATGCTAGATCCCGGGTCGGAGACCATCTCGTGCGGCTATAAGCCCTCGTTTTGCACTCTGTATTTCGACATCCTGTGGTGGACAGCCCCCGGCGAGGGTCCTATAGGGCAAGCGGTTTCCACCGGCCAAAAAGAAAAACCGAACCTAAGGACCGAGCCTGTCATGTTCGTTTTGGTGCGTTAGCCATGTGAATAGTGAACCGAGCCCGCCACCGAGTCAAGATCGTGTCAAGCAGTTCGGCATGACCTTCTCTTTACCTTGCTTGCGCAAGGGATCCGTGACATTAGGCGTTGGCCGGGTCATATTGTCATGGCCGACGTATCAAAGGCGTGATGACATGGTGTCATGTGAGCATGGATGTATATCCTGGACGGAACATCGTGCAGGTGTAGCTTCGGAAATCAAGATCAGTCAAGATTTTAGCATGACCTTTTCATCGCGCTTATTGCAAGGGATCTTGAATTCCGAGCCTTGACTCGTAAAAAATGGCCGGCATGGTATATGTATCCAGGCCGTATGACACCTGACCGGGTAAAAACCAACCGAGTCCGGGACAGAGTGTGACTCAAGACTCAAACGTGCGTGGTTGACTCTTCGCTAGGATGGGATGTTTGGAATGATCCCGCGCGCATCCGAGAGGCCTAGGAAGACCAAACGGATCGCAACCGAGACCACTCCGGTTAAGGGTTGTAGTGTGCAGTGTATCCGAGGCAAAGAAGTGCGCGTAGCGTGCGGTGTAACCGAGGCGCAGCGGGAGTAGGGTGCGGTGTAACCGAGGCAAAGAAGGCGCGTAGTGTGCGGTCTCCTAAAATTCTTTTTCCGAGTAAAAACAAGTTTTTGAAGAATTTTAAATGTATGCACAGTATGTATATTGATGCATTTTTTTGTATTTTTTTTTTTTTTTTGTAAAATAAAAAGTAAAGCACGTGCACACACACATAATGCTTAAAGAAATGGGTAAAATGAAAGTTTGACCCTCATCATCGTTTTAAAAATCTTTTGTTTTGTTTAAAAGTTTTTAAAACAAAATGTCCCCAACGGAGTCGCCAACTGAAATTATCCGGGATCCGGCTCGTGCGCGGGGGCCCCCGGCATCTCGCACTTTCGTCGCTTTTGAAGGTCGCCCGGATCCGAGAGGCAACAATCGCGCCCTAAGATCCGGCTTATTCCGTTTTAGCGTTGCGTGTTGGAGGTGTCTCGCCGTGTTTTGCAGAGTCGCCACGCCGTTTTTATTATTAAGCCCAAAACATTGAAAAAGGGCATCGCTTAAAATTAAACTGTTTTTGTGTGATGAGATTTTGAGTTCGGAGGTCGATGACTCCTCGGGAAGAGAATATTAGAATCTTAGAGCTCACCCGAGTCGCCTCAGTAAAACGAGTCTTTCTGATACCCCTAATATTCTTTAACCTGTTGTGTGTGTGTGTGTGTGCTTTTAAAAATGCATGCCGTATCGAATGTCTACATTGTATCACACCGCTTTATTGAAATGTATTGAAATAGTGTAGGAAGGAAGCCTTACCAATTGTTGGTTCGTGTCCGTCTTCCGCCGGGGAATAGTGCTTCGAGGATGGAATAGTGCTCCGGACGGACCGGGATTGCTTGAAGGAGCCGCTTGTCCATGACAGAGCTTCGGCGTGAGTTGAGATTGTAGGCCGCAATGGGCAGTAGTTTCGGCGTGGGTTGGAATCGTCGGTTGATTCTGCAGAGGTTCGGCGTGCGTTGGAATCGTCTGCTGGATTCCTGCGCAGGTTCGGCGTGGGTTGGAATCGTCGGTTGGATTCGGGCAGAGGTTCGGCGTGGGCCGGGATCGCTCTGGCTTGACTCGGAAAGAGCCGGACGCCTGGGAAAGACCAGGCAAGGCCTCTGAGTACCACGAGGGGCCTCGTAGTACCTCGAGAGTGCCTCTGGCAGCGCGGGAGCGTTGCGGAGCGCTCGAAGAGGCTTCGGAGCACCACAAGGGAGCTCGGAAGGCCTCAAGGATCCGAAAGTGGCCGGGATTGCCCCGAAGGGTCTTAGAGGAGCCCGAAGGCCGGGGGAGAGGAGAGAAGAGGGAGGTGTGAAAAATGAGGGAGGGGGAGCCCTCTATTTATAGTGTAGGAAAATCGCAAAGAGGTCCGTACGGACCTCTTAGGTAATTATAGATTTTCGGGATTTGAGGGAATCTCGTGGACATTAAGGGATTTTCGTAATGATTATGTTCTGTGCAAAGAGGTCCGTACGGACCTTTTGGCATGCAAAGAGGTCCGTACAGACCTTCCATGCTCTTTTGATTGTGATGGCAAGCTAGCTCTCGCCGAGAGCTTTCCAACCATATATGGCACGTCTCAATCGGAGTTCGTATGAAGGAGTTATGACCTCCGAAAGTTTGCCTCTGGTTTTGTCGTATGCTGGGATGGAGAGCGATCCAGATTGGGGTACTTACACATTCGTCCTGACATCTCTGGTTTTCTCATGACATTCTTAATAGGATAGTTAGTGCGTACAATAATAGTATGTGTTTCAAAATAGTGCCTTAACTTAATAGAAGCAGTTATCAAAGCTAAAATTAATTTTTGTAAATGAGAATACCGGTCTCAAAGATCTAAGAGTGTCTTACTTATATAGTAGATGGGTTGCCGATTACCATCTCGTTCGTCACCAAGATCGCGCTTACAGCCGCCTTCGAACACCGCTAGGTAGATGTAAAGATGTTCTTCCATCTCGAGGTTTCGCCAATAAGGGAGGTGTCGACAGTAAGTTTTGAGCTCCCGAAAAGCTTCTTCATGTTGTTCCTCCCATTGGAACTTCTTATTCTTTCTTAAGATGTCGTAGAAAGGTTTGCATCGATCCGAGGATTTGGAAATGAATCTAGTGAGTGCGGCAATTTTTCCCGTCAATCTTTGGACGTCCTGACAGATTGAGGTGATGACAGTCGAGAATAGCGCGTATTTGTTCTGGGGCGGCTTCAATGCCTCTTTTTAGTAACCATATAACCTTAAACTTGCCGGCCTTCATTCCGAAGTTGCATTTAGTCGGATTAAGTTTCATGTTGAAACAATCCAAGATGTCAAAAGCTTCGAGAGAGGTTGCTTATGTGATCCTCGGCCTTCTTGGATTTTACTACCATGTCGTCGATGTATACCTCCATCAGTGTCCCCAATCCGATCCTTAAACATCTTGTTGACGAGCCTTTGATACGTTGCACCCGCATTTTTAGTCCAAAAGGCATGGCAATATAACAATAAATACCTGGGGGTTATGAAGGCAAGTCCTCTTGGTCGATGGTTCCATCCGAATTTGTTGAAATCCCGAGGACGCGTCCATGAAAGTGAGGAGTTCGTGACCTGAAGTAGCATCAACTAATGAATCTATGTGCGGCAAAGGGAAAGGATCTTTTGGGCGTGCTTTATTTAAGTCGGTGAAGTCGACGCAAACTCGCCATTTCCCATTTCTCTTCTCTACCACAACCACATTCGCCAACCATCTTGGATAATCGACCTCCCGTATCATGTTGGCTTTGAGTAAGCGCTCTACCTCCTCCTTGATGATCCGATTTCCGGTTTCGCAAACTTTCTACGTTTCGGTGCACCGGTTTAAAGCTAGGATCTATGTTAAGTTTGTGAGTGATGACATCTTTGCTAATGCCCGTCATGTCATCATGTTTCCAAGCGAAACTCTTTATTCTCGCTTCTTAATAGGTTCACAAGTTTCTCTTCTATATCCGACGGGATGTCGGTGCCAATAAGTACTGATGTCCGGGTTGGAAGGATCTAACAATACTTCTTTCACATCATCCTCCCTAGCTTCCAGACTTCGCGTACTTTCCTCGGTAATTGCTATCCTTGTTTTGGAGATGTAGACGCCTTCATTGAAGTTTTGTAACATTCCTTGGCCACCCGTTGATCACTCAGAATCTTAGCGACACCCCAAGGTGTTGGAAACTTCACACACCGATGGTAAGTGGAGGGTACGGCCTTCATTCCGTGAATCCACGGTCTTCCAAGAATGACATTGTAAGATGTTGCGCAATCAATTACGCAGTAACCGCTCCACGGTAAGCCGAGGCCCTTTCGAGTATATTGGAAGCTTTATCTTCCCTACCGTTTCTTTGACTTCACCACCGAAGCCTACCAAAGATCGAAGACTTTTTGACAATCTCCGATTCTCGGGATGTTCATTTCCTTAAGTGGTACCCAACATAATAAGATTGACTGAGCCGCCCCCATCTACCGTAATACGTCGTATTGCACTGGGCGATCCGCAAGGAAATAACCGCATCGTCATGATGGGGTTCCAAAGAAGTTATCACGATCACTTTCATCAAAGGTAATTGGATCCGGATAAGGTGTCGACATCTTGGGCCGTCTCTCCGGCTTTTCCTCTTTGACTCCTTGGGCCGTGTCGCTTTATGGCGTAATCAGGATGTTCCACATATTTTTGAGCCTCCACTCGATGAAGTTGATCACCTTCGTTGATGCCGGGGAGAAACCGGCCTTTCACCTTCATGAGGAGCTTCGCATTTTCACCCTTCTTCTTCTCGGGACCCCAATAACTCCTTAAGATGTCCTTTCGAGAGTAAGTAACCGATCTCCTTTCTTAACGCGATGCAGCCTTCAAGAACGTGTCCAAAGTCTTCATGGTAAGCGCACCATTTTGATTTGTCACGCCATCCCGTGGTTTTGTCCGTTTTCTTTGGCCATCCGGCTTTGTCTCCTAGGTTGCCCATTGCACAAAGTACACCCGAAATGTCAAACGTAAAACAATAATCGAAATGTTAGGCACATTATCACTATCTTCATCCTCACCGTCTACCGAATTAATTTTGCTAGTGTCAATTCTCGGATAAGGATTGGGACGGTTGTTCCCGCGATGGGACGATTCTCGGTTTTCTGTCTGGGATGGTCATATGTCGACGTCTTGGATGACGACTTCGATCTTCGCAGCCTCATCTTCCTCCGAGCCTTATGAACCTTAATGCTCGCTCCCGACTTCTTCTAGCCGCTTACAAGGAGTCATTACCAAATCTTGATAATACCGTGAATCTTTCTTCAACCCCATTTTGAATGCTTCGTGGTCAGCCGACATGTCAAGATTGGGAATTTCTAACACCTCCTTATTGAACCGATGGACATAATCCTTCGAGTCTCATTAGGCCGCCGGGTCACATTGTAGAGATCACTTGTCAACTTTTCAAATTGTCGATCGCATGAGAATTGGTTATAGAACATGTTGATGAGCCGGGCGTATGAACCAATTGAACCTAGGGGTTGCCTAATCGCCCATTTGAGAGCCGGTCTGCATAAGGTGGATCCAAATCCCCGCATAAGCAGCCTCCCTGCATCAAGCGGGATATGGATTATGTCCATCTTTTCTTGATAATGTGCAACATGCTCCTCTGGGTCCGTGGTGCCATCGTACAACTTCATAGATGGTAGCGCCAAAACGCTTCGGGATGTCGACATTTGGAATTGCCGGGACAAACCGGGATTGATTGTAACAGCTTTGGGTCACCGGTTGAATTGGAGGAGTTACACCTGGTACGTTCATTATCAGCCTCCGAGATCCCGCATCCGTTTAGCTAGTGGGTTTCCCGCAAAAGGGTCACCATAGGAAGACGATTGAAATTATTATTATTGAAAAGATTATTTAGCAAACCGTAATCGTCCGTAGTAGTCGTGACAAGAAGTGTTGTCTATAAATGGAATGAATGGGGTGAACTCCTGCGGAAGATGGCGTCAATGGGGTGTCCCCGTGTAAAGATGTCGACATCATTAAAGATGTCGGCGGATGAGTTTGAGGAGGACTGCCCATTGGAATGAATTCACTCGAAATGTAGATCCTCCGGTGTTGTCAAAGTTGAGAACCTCGCACGCAGCTGGTGATATGTTCTCAAGCCGAGATGCGATGAGCCGTTGGTCTTTCTGCATCTTAATCATGGAATTGGTCAACACCTTCGAATTGTTGTCTTGTCGGTCCAACCTTTGATTCAACTCCGGTTAGGATACTCCGGATGTCGCATCCGCATTGGAAGAGGTTGCCCCCTTTTGTGGAGTCTTCGTAGGCCGAGTTGGGCCGAGACCCGGTCTGAGGAGGTGGTGGTAACAAGCTGGTTCTACCTCCTGATGTGGGAACAACGGCGGGACCTTTCCCGGCGGTGGACACATTGGAGGGTGCAGACATAGTGAATTTGGTTAGGAAATGTTTCAAATAACCAATAAACCACGGGGCCCCTCGGTGGGTGCCAAATTGTTTTGGTAGAAAAAACAATAAAGTAGAATCTTAACTAAGTTTAGTGTGTGGATTGAATAATAAGGAGGGAACTGTGGGATTCGATTATATGGAACAAAAGCATGAAAAAGAGATAATGACACCACGATTTGTTAACGAGGAAAACCTTGGAGGTGATAACCTCTTTGGAAAAAACCCCGGGAGTTAGGTCTCCAACCTTAAAAGTTTCACTATAATGATCAAGAATACAACTTTGGAAGACAATGGAGAGGATTACAAGAGCTTTGTGTGTTGAGTGTGTGAGTATGAGCGTTAGTGTGTTTTTTCCGTCTCCATTTCCCCTTAAATACAAGTAGATATGAAAGAGTCAATATGGTTCCTATAATCTCGGCATTTTGGTTTATCACTTCAACCTCCGTTAGACCAAGTCGCCCTAGCCGTTTGAAGGTCTGTTGAACGTGCTTGAAGATTGTTCCGCATTTCTCTCTTAATTACTGAAAGATAAGAATAAAAATATTAGGAAATATTGAACAAGTAAATATTAAAACAATACTTACAGTGTAATGACATCTCGATATGCAGGATCAATTGAAGATGTTGCCATGTTGAAAAATGCCCACAACAGTTATCACCTCTAAGGTTTTCCTCGTTTACAAATCGTGGTGTCATTCTTTCTTTTTGTGTCTTTGTTCCATTTAGTCGAATTCCACAGTCCCCTCCTTGTTGTTTAATCCACACACTTGTCAAAGTTAAGATTCAACACCATTGTTTTTTCTACCAAAACAATGATTATCTTTCATGATATGCTTTTATGATTATGTTTCTTTCGGGTACAAATACCCATGTTGAAATTGTCTATGGCTAAGAACTTATGAGACGAAACTCACAAGGTGAGATAAAACTCACAGGTGTTGTTCTTAGTGTTGATGACACTAACAACAACACATTCACCAATTCTAGAAAAAGCACAAATCAATAGAAATAAATATAATTTGCAGCGGAAGAATTAAAGCAATACACAAGAATATAATTTTTATCAAGTTATATAAATATATAACTTGATGGGTGCCTAAAAGGCAAGACCTTTCTATTAATAATATGAATTCAATACAAGGTCAAGGTTGTTCCTTAATGATAAACGAACCCCGATATAAGGAACAACATACAACGAATTCTCTCGTAAATAAACACTCAAAACCTCACAAAAATATAAAAATCTATATGAAATATTCGAGTGTTGGGACAAAGTGTTGCCGACACCGAATGGCAACACTTGAGAGCAGAATTCTACTTTTCTTGTGCAGATTTGCGTTTTCTGAATTGGATGATCTTCAATGAAGATCCACCGCACTATTTATAGGCCACAAAGTCTTGGAGCCTACTCAAATGATCGCCAATGTACCTTGAGTTTGTTTCCTCATTTTATGCCTTCTCGCCTTCATCAGGAGACCTAGTCTTCTCTTGCTTCTCATGCTTGTACCTCTTAGCTTTGATTGCCTTGTACTCGACTTGTTCTCCCCGTAATAGCCGAATAAAATATCTCTTTGCTTGGTCATAAATTAAACAAATAAACACATGTTTATTTGTTAATTCTTCTTCTTCGTGATTCTCGCCCGGGCAATTCTCGTTGACCGATTTCAAGCTCATTTTAAGGTGACTAACTACTGTTATATAAACATTAATTTACCCATTAATATTTGTGAAAAATACAAGAATTAACTCGCTCGCCAATTCCAAATGGCAACACTTTTGGCAACACCAAATGGCAACACCGGTTTGCAACACTTGGGATGACATTCATGACAACACATGATCTAACATTAACAATCTCCCCCATAGTTACCGATTTCTTCACAAAATACCAATGTGATGATCTTTTCAAAAACAATTAGTCAAACTTAACTAAAACCACAAAAAATGCCACGAGATTTTGATAGAGGCAACATAAACCTTCGTGCAATGTTTTGAAATATTTTTCAATCAAAGTATCACACTCACACGAAGTGGAAACATCAACCATTAAGCAAATGAAGTATCAAAATCTTTACAAAAATCTCCCCTTAATACGAAATTAATAACTAACCAAAATAATTATTAAAATCTTAAACCAACCATTCCACCATTCAACAAAAACATCCATCCAAGTTTGAAGAAAATTCCAAATTAAACAAAGAAAAAAATAAACAAATAAATAAAATTTGTTTAAGCATTACAAACCAAAATAAAACAAATAAAATTGTTTTTGTTACCAAACCACCAAAATCAACCACCATTCAAACCAACCATCTTTAAACCGCATTTCCAGCCTCCTTCACCTCCCTCTCGCCTGTCCCACTCTGGCCCAAAGACCATTTCCCTCCATCATCATCATCACGCCTTGGTGGCTTATCTCCCTATTTTGGAAGAAATCAAATCCACCATTTTCATCATGTCAAGGCGCATGTCCAACCACCCCCGAATTATCGAGTCAATGTGCTTGACCCGACTATTGAAAAATTAAGTACCATAGCAAAGATCAACCATTACAGAGCAAGTTGCTGTAAGTGCCGCGCTGTGGGCGACACTTGGGGCGACACCGGTAGCGTGGGCAGAAACCGGAGGAGCATTTGTAACCAAAACCCAAGGTAAATCCCCGTGCCTATCACCTTCAAGAAAGTGTTTGGTAATTCGATAATACATGTGCTTTTCAGAGATATTATCACCATTCCAAGGCTTAAGGTTTTGGTACATTAGGACTTGGAAAATAAGGGAAGGAAAAATGAAGGAGGAGGTCTTTTTCTTCTTAGCCCATGCAGGAAGGTGAGCAAATACAAGTCTCCCAAAGTTAACTCTTTGTTTCTTGCCTAGTTTGTACAACAAATTAGCTTGCTCAAAAGTGACCGTGTTCTCGTTTGCCGTAGGAAGCCAATTTGTTATACAAATCTTGTGGAGCACGCTAAACAAAGAAGTGAGATGGGTAGACCTAAAGTGATCGACCAAATGGTGATTCTCCCTCCAGCTTAAAAAGGTGGCTAAGGCATTAGGATCGATATTCCAAACTCTCATCTTCTACATTAGGGAGGCCGAATGCCTTGTTGATGATCAAGGGATTAAAATCATAGATATTGCCCCTAACAAAAATCTTTCCATAATGAGGGGTATTCCTATCATCAATATTATCCCTAAGATGAGCATAGAAATTCCTAACCACACTTTCAATGTACGATGACACTTTAGTCACCGTAGGCAAAAACATCCTATCCTCCAAAACTCGATACACACCTAACTCCTTGAATTGAGTCACATACATATTCTTTTCATTCAGAATTTTCTTCTCGTAATCTTCAACAAACTTATCTAAATTTGTTTCACCATAAAATTCATCCGAAAGAAAAGGACGTTCATAAAATCCAAAGGACTCATAATCCGACTTTGTATCCCGAGAGGGATTAGGAGAGTGTACCTCGTGCCAGAAATAGGAGAATACGAAGGAGAACTTGATTGTGCTTTGGTCTTGGCGGCAGGTGTTGCTTCGTGTGTTGCCATTTCATCGGCAACACTTGGGGCGACACCACCGATGAAATTTTCTCTGTTTCTTCTTCAACTTGACTCGAGCTTCAAAGAAGGGTTTCTTCATCTTCCAACCAAGTTTCTTCATCCTCATCGAAGATGATGAGGGCTCCTTTGTTCTCTTTAAAAGCCGGGTCCGAACCTTCCTGACGAAATGTTGAGAGAAGAACTCGAGCTATCCTCCACATTTACCGGATCATCACCGTGTTAGAAGGAATCTTGGACCGAACAAGGTTTTGATCCTCTCGATTGTCTACGCACTCCACCCCTAAAAGACGAAGAGGCATCAACCGCCTTTCTCTTCTTGGTCTTCTTTTGAGGGGCGAAGGTGAGCTCTATGGAGGGTAGCTTCGGAAGATTAATAGGAATGGGAATTTGAGAAGGATTGTAGACAACAATGTCTAATGAGGGTGAGGTTGTGGGTGTGGCCGAAAATGTCGCAGGGATATCTCCATTGGGACGGCGACATGGAGGCTACACTTGAGGGAGCTAGAGGCGAAATTTCCATGGGTGAAGAAATTTGGGGAGAATTTTTAGGCTTGCCATGGAAGATCGAAGAAGAACGAGGAAGACGAAGAACAGGCAAGGGTTTCGCTTAACGCCTAGAGAGAGAGAGAGCAACGAGAAGAGAGAGAGTGAGGGTTTAGAGAGGTTTTAATGAGTGAATAGTGGTAGGATTTTAAGTTTGATTTGACAATGTCAAATTAATTAAATCTCCACTTATCTCTCAAAAATCCCAACAAACTCAGCAGTGTTAATCCGCCATTTTTAAAAAAAAAATTCCTTTTTTTTTTTTTTTTTTTTTTTTTTTTAATTTTTATAATTTTTATAATTTTTAATAATAACTAAACATAATTTTAGTAATATCCAGAAAATTGTGTTTTTCAAAATTCAAAGAGATGAATTTTAAAAATAGATATTACAAAATTACACTTAGATTGACAAAAATAAAAATTTTTGCTAAAAACCTTTTAAATTTCACAAACTCTAAATATAAGCAAATAGACTTTTGGAGATTTAAAATTTAATTAACAAAAACAAAAATAAGAAAATAAAAAATTAATGTAGCATCTACTAATGTGTTACTAGCAATGTTGCGTGACACACAAGGCAACATTTTTAAATAAAATCCCCTTGATATTTTTTTTAACATATATAACTTATCATTCCTTAGGCAATTTATAAGCACACTTTACACTTTCTTTATTTACAAGGAAGCATCGTAGTAGCGAGCTCCGTGCCCCGAGTTTTTTATTAAAGTGTAAAGCTATATGTAGTAATTTTTATACCTTTCAAGTAGGGTACATTGTAGTAACGAGCTCCATGTCCCTAATACTTAGTATAAAACAACTACATTATATTCCCTTTGGGAATTTTCACAAGCTTTTGCCCTTTTTTTTTTTTTTTTTTTTTTTAAAATATCAACAACAATATGAGTGACTTTGTCACTTTTAGCACAAAGGGGTATTTTATAAAAATGTTAACCTTAAGAATGTACACATACTAGAACAAAAAGGTCAAGAATGCCCCCATTTGGGATTAAACTAGCTATAATTTTTTTTTTTTTTTTTTTTTTTTTTAAAGATAATATACAACTTCATACAAAGTGTTGCCGACAAAGGTGGTAACACCGACGGCAACACTAACAACATTTATAGAAAACATAGATCAAGAGATTTTTTCAAACTTGAAAATCTCTCATGGTCCAAGGCTTTGGTCAAAATATCGCCAGTTGATGTTTTGTATCAATATGCTCTATTTGGATCAATTCCTTTTCTACTAAATCTCTTAAAAATGATGGCGGATATCAATGTGCTTAGCGCGTGAGTGTTGTACAGGGTTTTTAGAAATATTTATAGCACTCAAATTGTCACAATACATGGTCAAGATATTACTATCAAGACCATAGTCATCAAGCATGTGTTTTAACCATATCAATTGTGAACAACAACTCCCCGCCGCCACATATTCGTATTCAAGCAGAGAGAGAAACACAATTTTGCTTGCGATCGTACCATGACACAAGATTATTACCCAAGAAAAACAACCCCCACTAGTGCTCTTCTGTCATCTATATCCCCGCCCAATCGTAGTCACTAAAACCAACTAAGTTGGTATTAGTGTCTTTGGTGAACCAGATTCCTAATTCACTTGTCCTGCTACACATACTTAATGATTTTCTTGACAAAGATTTAGGTGAGAAATTTTAGGAGCAGATTGATATCTAGCACAAACACCTACGCTGAACATAATATCGGGATGACTGGCAGTAAGATAAAAAAGGTTACCTATCATGGATTTATACAGAGTTGGGTCAACATCCTCCCCTGCCTGATCTTTGGTTACCTTAAGAGATGATCCCATAGGTATTTTTGAGCTCTTTGCACTCTCCAATCCAAACCTTTTCACCAGACTCTTAGCATACTTGCTCTGAGAGATAAAGATTCCATCATCTGACTGTTTCACCTGCAATCCTAGGAAATAATTAAGTTCACCTATCATGCTCACCTCGAAAGTTGATGTCATAGCTTCCACAAAATTTTGTAAACAGGTTTTAGACGTGGAGCCATAAACTATGTCATCAACATAGATTTGAGCAATGACAAGCTCTTTATTTTCCCTAAGAATAAAACATGTTCTATCGGCTTCTCCTTTAACAAATCCATATTCAAGAAGGAAACTTGTTAGACGCCCATACCATGCACGAGGAGATTGTTTCAAGCCATATAAGGCCTTATCAAGTCTGTATACATGGTCAGGGTGGAATGGGTCTTCAAACCCTTTAGGTTGCTCAACATAGATTTCTTTATCTAAGTACCCATTCAAGAAAGCCGCTTTAACATCCATTTGGTGCAATGTGATTTTAAGGTAGCAAGCTATAGCAAGAAGAAGTCTTATAGACTCAATTCTAACCACAGGTGCAAAGGTCTCGTCAAAGTCGATTCCTTCCACTTGTGTATATCCTTGAGCCATAAGACGAGCTTTATTACGAACAATATTACCCAATTCATCAGATTTTTTTTTGTAAATCCATTTAGTTCCAATAATATTTGTATGTAAAGGACGTGGAACTAAACACCAAACCTCGTTACGGGTATATTGTTCAAGCTCTTCTTGCATAGCTTGTATCCAGAAATTATCATTTAGAGCCTCAATCACATTCTTTGGTTCAAGAGAGGAAACGAAACAGGAGTGTTTTACCTTGGAGTATGTGGAGGACATACACACATACCTAACCATATCTCTGTAGTCAACTGGTTCCTTATTTCTTGTTCGAACCCCTTCATTAACATCACCAATTACCTGAGTAATGGGATGATAATTTCTAATTCGAGCTGGGGGATCTCTCCTACCTTGATGGTACACCAATCCATCTTCTTCTTCTGAGTCACTGCTCTTAGAATTTCCAGCCACTGTTCTGTTTCCCTGTGTTGCCTAAGGTGTTGCCGTTTCAGGGGCAACACTTGAATCTGTGGATGTACTGGTCAAACCAGTTTCTGTTCCAGCCCTCTGTTCAACTTCTTCCAACAAGGTTAGATGTATATTTTCAGCTAGTTCTCCTGTGGCACTCAAGTAATCGTTAAATTCAATATTTACTGATTCTTGAATCACTTTTAACCTCAGAATATAGACTCGATAAGCATGACTGTTTTGAGAGTAGCCAAGAAAGATGGATTTGTCACTCTTGGAATCTAGTTTTCCTAAGTATTCCCGGTCATTTAAAATGTAGCACAAACACCCAAACACGTGAAAATAGTGAACCGTAGGTTTCTTTCCATTTAAAATCTCATAGGGTGTCATAGTTGTACCGGGTCTTAAGAAAACTCTATTCGTAGTGTGACAAGCTGTATTTAAAGCTTCGGCCCAAAATCCTTTGGAAATATTTCTAGCAATTAGCATAACACGAGCCATCTCCAACAATGTCCTATTTTTCCTTTCAACAATACCATTTTGTTGTGGTGTTTTAGGTGCTGAAATTTCATGGTGTATCCCCTTTTTACTACAAAAAGTAGAAAAGGAGATGTTTTCAAATTCTCTACCATGATCTGACCTTATTCGAAAAATAGGAGAACAAAACATGTTTTTGATTTTAGAGACTAAATGAGTAAATTTATCAAAAGTTTTAGATTTTTCTCTTAAGAAATAGACCCATGTAAACCTAGAAAAATCATCAACTATCACATAAACATACTTCTTACCTCCCAAGCTTTCTACCTCAATAGGACCCATCAAGTCCATATATAGAAGTTGAAAACAATGTGTTGTTCCTGAGTGTTGCTCATTATGTTATCCAACACTGTGAGCAACACGAGTTTGCTTACCCTTTTGGCAGTCACCACACATCATGGTGTCTTTGAGGTTTAATTTAGGAACACCTTTGACGGCATTGTGTTTGATAATCTTCTCAAGATTCCTATAATGAGAATGACCTAACTTTTGATGCCATAACCTTATATCATCAAGTTTTGTCAAATTGCATACTGGTTTATTACCAACGAGGTAGCAATTATCACTTGATCTTATTCCAGTCATGACACAAAAGTTAGTGTTATCAAACACTTCACAGGTATTTTTATTGAATTTTACCTCCAAATTGTCATCAAATAATTGGCTAATGCTAATTAAATTAGCAAGTAGACCATCTACATGCAAGACATTTCTCAAAGGAGGAAAACCAATAATATCCAGAGTTCCTTTTCCAACTATTTCACTCTTGCCTCTACCACCATAGGTCACTGAGCCTCCTTGGATAGGTTGGTACTCCGTTAGGAATGGTCGTGTTCCCGTCATATGACGTGAACAACCACTATCAAAGTACCAAGCACCTGAAATGTTAGTCCTTAAAGCTGTGTAAACAACATAGCATTTCAGTTTTTCCATGGGCAACCAAGCCTTTTTTAAAAATCTGGACTTCTGTTCACCAGTTTTGTCTTGTGTGTTGCCCTGAGAATTTGGCGACACTTGAGGCAACACTTGAAGACTGGACATTTCTTTTGAAGAATAAAGCAATCTGATTTATTATGTCCAGGTTTGTAACAGTATTCACATTCAATGGATTGATCAGAAGTATCACTAGAAGTACTACCCTTTTCCTTGACACGATCTTTTACAAAAAAAAAATTAGTTTCAACATCAAACAAGGAAGAGGTAATATTTTCTAGCGATTCTTGGAACCCAAGACCAGCTTTAAGAGACTTACTCAATTTAAGTATCTCATCCAATTTGGATGAACTCGTGTTGAGTTTTTTGAAGGTGGATTCGGCTAGGTTGAGTTTGGCCTTGAATTTATCAAGATCCAAATCTCTCCTACTAAGTTGAACCTCCAGCCGAGTCAAGGAGTTTTTAAGATCATGATTTTCCTTTTTCAAGAAAACCACCATCTTGTTCTCCTTTTTCCATTCCACGAGGAGGGACTTATAGAGGTTTTTTAATTCATGAATGAGCTCATCTTTACAAATTTCATCCTCTATAAACTCCTCTGAATTTAAACCAACTGAATCATGCAAGCAAATATCATTTAAAAAATCATACCTGCTGAGTGTTGTGTCAAGTGTTGCCATTTCCTGGATGACACTTGGGGCAACACTTTCTGAAGAAGTCACAAGTGTCGTGTCAAGTGTTGTCAAACCTGGGACAACACTTGAGATAACACTTTCTGTCGAAGGCAGCTCCTCTACCGTGGCCATCATGACCACTTGCTCCGTCTTTTCATCTTTCTCTGTTCCTTCCTCCTCTCCATCACTAAGAGACCCACATATTTTTGCCCTCCTTTCTCAATGTATTAGCACATTCATTGGCATAGTGACCCCAACCGGAACAAGCATGACATTGAATAGATTCAATGTATTTAGGATCGGACCGGATCTTTTCCGAGGATGCACACCTAGGTGGGGTATCCTTTTGATTTGGAGGAGGACCTATCCTTGGCACAAAGCTAGGTGTTTTGGCCGATTGGTCTTTAGCCTTTACCTGCAGACTGTTAAATTTCCTAAACATGGAATTATATTTCTTTGCAAGTAAAGCTACACTAGTATTTTCATCTAACTCCTCGAAGGCTTCATCTTCATCATCCACACATGTGTCCGAAGATTCGACTTTTAAGGCAATCTTTTTGCCTTTTGAAGCCTCGGTTTGTTCTTTGAGATTCATCTCAAAGTTTTTCAAAATGCTCATTAAGGAGTTAATGTCCATAGTTGAAAGATTATGGGCCTCTTCAATAGCTGAAAATTTAATATTAAAACGTTCGGGAAGAGTACGGATAGCTTTTGAAACAAGTTGTCTATTTGTAAAAGGTTCCCCTAATACTTGACAAGCAATTGAAATATCAATCAATTTTTCAAAATAAGATGTAATATCTTCATTTTCACCCATTCTTAATCTTTCAAATTTACTAGTGAGACCTCTAAGCTTTGTTTCTCGAACACTGCCATCTCTTTCACAAATAGAAAAAAAGAGTTTTGTATAGCAAATCATTTATTAAAAAAATTAATAAGATTAACACAAAAACAGAAAAAGAAACAATCAAAACGATACTGGACATTAACCAATTGGTTAATGTCCATTATTGTTTTGAACACATCCACACATACAACTGAATAGAAACAAGTTATACAAAAAAATTATTGTTTATCAAAAATAAAATCAGTACCAAATTATATTAGTTATTACAGACCAATATTGTTTAGAAACAAATACGTTCAAACTCCCCCCGAAGATGAAGTCCCCAATTAGCACTTGCATCAACAAACTGATATACATGATCTCCATGTCCTTCACCATGTGGTTCTTCAGCTTCTTCTCTTACAGTGGCATCTTGTAGTGCAACAACAACTTATCTTCTCCCTCTCCCCCTTTTTGACCAAAATGTGTAGTCATCAAGGAATGAAAGTTTGCTTTATGATTTTTCAAGTTCTCAGTGTGGGACTGAGAAACATCAACCTGTGCTTGAAGTGATGTAGTATGAGCTTCAGAAGCCAAAATGTCCACATCCAGAGCCTCCAATAAAGAAACAAAAGAAACTTCAGATGTAAGTGCTAATGTGACATCCTGATTCACATCTTGAGTTTCACCAAGATTCACTTGAAGAGATGGAGGGGGATCTGACTCATACCTAAATGGGAGATCAACAAAACTTCCCTACTAGAAACTGCCCGACGGACTTTTAATTTTCATTTGCCTAGAATTTCTTTATATAATTTACATTTTAATCCGTCGGTAAACCTTACATTTCCATCGGTATTACCGACTGATCGCGTTCGTCGGTAATACCGACGGACAGGTCCATCGGTAAAAAGAGATATAAATTCAACCCTAACCCCTCCCATTCTGTATCGCTTAAACAGAAAAACTTAACGCCGCCGTCGGTTAATCTCTCCCCTCCTTTGGTTGATTCGCAGCTCTCACCGCTTCATCTCTCACCTCCTTCGGTTAGTAATCTCTCTCTCTCACTGCTCCCTCTCTCTCTCTCATTAGTCATTACATTTGTGCAGTCACTGTTCAACTTCAGACGTCGCCGTTCCTCTCCCAGTCTCGCTCATCGGCATTCACAAAGACAGAGGCGCATGTCTCCCAGAAAATTAGGCTTCGTATTCCAAGAAAGAGAAGGAAAAGGTAAATTGTGATTTACATTTGTGTACCGATTTGGACGAATCTAAAGAAAAATATGATATTGAGCTGAAATGCTGGTTTCACAAATGACTCATTTTTTACTTGGTAATTTATTGATGCATCGCATGGGGATTCTTGTGTGTAAAATAGCTAAAGATATTATTATATGCCCACTTGGATTTTTCCACTGAGGTCAACTTGGGTGTTCATTTTAAGAATTCCAGGATCAAATGGGACATAAAATGATCAATGCCTGTGATTTGAATATCATACATACACAGAAAGAACATGTATTTACCTCTATGAAAATACCATCAAAACAAACTGAAGGAGGTCTTTGATTCAAGTACATTCAAATGTGCATTTGACATTACACATTTGACATTGAGTTCTTTTCGTTTTATGTAGGCTTAAACATAATAGGGTACCTGTGCCTGCTAATACACAGAGAACGTCTTTGATTTGCAGCTCTCGCGTGCTTCATCTCTCACCTCCTTCGGTTAGTAATCTCCCTGCACCTTATCAATGATGAATCTGTTGTAACTGATATCCGTCTATAGGTCATTTTCATCTCCCTACACCTTAGTGGCTTCTACTAATGATTGTAGGAGATCTTTCTCGCATTTACCATCCATCCGAGCCTTTATAATACCCAAATGAATGTCCATTTTTAACTTAACACGCTAATTATGTTCCACAAGATGCATAAATATCCTTACGATATCCATTAATTTTGACATGGAGGAAGTATGGAATTATGAACAGTTGATATATTTTGTTGATTAGAAGGCATGATATACTAAGTGGAATACTAAGCGGGTTCTAGTATTGATTGTAGGAGATCGTTCTCTACTTAATTAGATCATTAATTAAGGGTGTTGGATGTAAGATACAGATCAATTAAAAAGTTAAAGGTCTCAAAAAATAAAATATTAAAATAAATTTATTATTTAATTATTAACTATTTTAAAAAATAGATGTGTATAAATGTTAATTCATTATTGTAAAATTATATATTTTACAACAAATAATTAAATATTAATATTTAAAAATATTCAAAATATTAATAATTTAAAAAATTTGATAGATGTGTGTGTTAATTCATTATTGTAAAATTATGCATTTTACGGTAATGAATAAAAAGTCATGTTGCAACGTAACGTTGTGATGTTTGTATGTAAAACAAAAGCTTAGAAACCCGTTTAAGAATCTTTAACTTATCATGTTGAGGTCAACATGTAGTCATTGATCCCGATATTTCTCCATGGTTTATCTCATAAGATATATTGCCTCCATAGTCGATCTTCCCGGCATAAACCCAAATTGGTTATCCAAAATATCCACAATTTTTCTCAGCCTTTGTGCAATCACTCTTTCCCAAAGTTTTATAGTATGGCTTATTAGTTTGATCCCCCGATAGTTCGCACAATTTTGAACATCACCTTTGTTCTTATACAATGGGATCATAGTACTCTTCCGCCACTCCAATGGCATTGTGTTAATTCTCCATATCTTGTTAAATAGCGTTGTTAATCAATCTATTCCCCTGTCCCCGAAATATCTCCAAACCTCAATTGGTATTCCATCCGGTCCTACAGCTTTCTTCAATCCCATCTTTTTCATTGCCATTTCCATTTTACCTTTTTGAATTCTCCGCATAAAATCTCGATTAACCATACTCGATAAGAGATATTTAAATCTCCAATATCCTGCTCTTGACCACCATTGAACAAGGTATCAAAGTACGAACTCCATCTATCTTTTATCTCTTTATCCCCGACTAGAACTATTTGGTCTACATCCTTCACACATTTAACCGTCCCAATATCTCATGTCCTCTTATCCCTCATGCGAGCGAGTATGTAGATGTCCTTTTCCCCTTCTTTTGTATCCAACTTATCATAAAGTTCCTGATTCACCTTTGCTCTTGCGTCTCTTATTGCTTTCTTAGCATCTCTTCTACCTTTCTTATACTTCTCATAGTTCTCGTCGCTCCTACATTTCCCCAATAATTTGTAGCATTCTCGCTTGCCCTTTATTGCTTGTTTTACTTCCTCGTTCCACCATGATGTGTCCTTACTTGGTGGCACGTTGCCTCTAGATTCTCCAAGCACTTCTTTCTCCACCTCCTTTATGGTATGTTCCATCTTTGTCCAAGTCGAATCTATATCCATATCCTCCATATTATCCGACCAAATATCGGTATCGACCATCTTAGCTACAAATTTCTGTTAATTCTCCCCTTGAAGTCTCCACCACTTGATTCTAGGGTCTACCAGTGGTTTTCTCTTTCTCGAAATTCCCTTACTTCGAAAATCAAGTACCACAAGTCTATGTTGAGTTGTTGTGCACTCACTCGAAATAACCTTGCAATCTGTATAACTCTTTCTACAATCATTTCTTACTAAGAAGAAGTCAATCTGACTCGCATTACTTCCACTCATATAGGACACCAAGTGAGATTCTCTCTTCTTGAACTAAGTGTTCATTATACTCAAGTCATATGCCATCGCAAAATCCAGGATACCATTTCCTACTTCATTCCTCTCCCCAAAACTAAAACCTATATGTATGCTCTCAAAGCCATGTCGACTAGACCCCACATGCCCGTTCAGATCACCACCAATGACTAATTTCTCACCACTAGGTACTCGTTGCACTACTTCCTCCAAATCTTCCCAAAACACTTGTTTAATAGATGCATCGACCAACCCTACTTGTGGTGCATAGGCCGAAATAATAGTTATAATCTCATCACGTATTACATGTTTAATGCCCATAATTCGATCACTCTTCCTGTACACTTCCACCACATCATTAATATACTCCTTATCAATAATGATACCCACTCTATTTCTACCCTTATTCTTTCCTGAGTACCAAAGCTTAAAACCCCAAGGTGATATTTCTTTTGCTTTCTCTCCAACACACTTAGTTTCCTGTAGACACATTATGTGAATCTTCCTCCTCCTCATAACTTCCACCACCTCTGCTGATCTCCCTGTCAAGGTTCCAATGCTCCAAGTTCCAAAGCGCATCTCACTACCCTTACACCTACCATGGACAAGCTTCTTTACCCGCACTCATCCTCAATGCGGGAAACCTTGCATATTTGACACCACCCCTGGGCGAAGAGATGGCGCGTCGCTTCCGGGCGACGACCTAGCAACCTTTGCATACTTATCACTACACCCAGGTCTTTGAAATGTAGCGCTTCGCTGCCAAGGAAATGCCCCGACGATATTCATATTCAGATTAATGTCATGATAATGTGACAAAATTTTTACACTGGCTATCACATGCCTATCGCAACCCTCACCCTTTATCCTAACTTGGGACAGGCAAGGATAAATTCTTGGTGGGTTTAAAGAATTAAATATTAATATTTAAAATTATTCAAAATAATAATAATTTTAAAAATGTGATAGATGTGTGTTAATTCAATATTGTAAAATTATGCATTTTACGGTAATGAATAAAAAGACATGTTATAACATAACGTTGTGATGTTTGTGTGCAACACAAAAGCTTAGAAACCCGTTTAAGAATCTTTAACTTATCATGTTGAGGTCAACATGTAGTCATTGATTCTTAAATTGTCCATGTGGACAGTCTTGAAATGCAAGATTTGTAAATATCATCTTTGTCTATTAAAATTGCTTGAATATAGTCGATAGTTGAGATATTTCGGTTGTATTCCTATTATTCTCTAGGTGTATACTAGACATGGTTGATCACATACTGTCGATTCTAATCGATAGTGTTTGATTAACCAAATCTACGTCGTGCACTTAGAGAACCGTGGGGTTATGCTGCCGGAATTTTGTGATTTTTAATTATAAAGCAAGTAGGCAAAGTGATATTTGCAATTCATACAATTGTGCATTTCATGATGGGATATAGAAGCAAACCCCAATTCTAAACCTAAATGAAGTGTCTTGTTGCTTTTAAGTTTGTAATTCAAATTTAGGGAATAGTAATGTTAATTACATCTAAACTGTTAATATATTATGAAATGCAGGAGTTAATTATATAATTTACAACAAAGAATTAAATATTAATATTTAAAATTATTCAAAATATTAATAATTTTAAAGATATGATGGATGTGTATTTTAATTCATTATTGTAAAATTATGCATTTTATGGTAATGAATAAAAAGTCATGTTACGACGTAAAGTTGTGATCTTTGTGTGAAACACAAAAGCTTAGAAACATGTTTAAAAATCTTTAACTTATCATGTTGAGGTCAACATATAGTCATTGATTCTTAAATTGTCCATGTGGACCTGTCTTGAAATACACGATTATATGATTTTGTAAATATCATCTTTGTCTATTAAAATTGCTTGAATATAGTCGATAGTTGAGATATTTCGCTTGCATTCCTAATGTTCTCTAGGTGTATATTAGACATGGTTGATTACATACCGTCGATTCTAATCGATAGTGTTTGATTGACCAAGTCAACGTCGTGCACTTGGAGAACCATGAGGTTATCTTTGCCGAAATTTCTTGATTTTCGATTATAAAGCAAGTAGACAAAGTGATATTTGCAATTCATATAATCGTGCATTTCGGAATGGGATATAGAAGCCAACCCCAATTCTAAACTTAAATGAAGTGTCTTGTTGATTTTAAGTTTGTAATTCAAATTCAGGGAATGGTAATGTTAATTACATCTAAACTGTTAATATATTATGAAATGTAAGAGTTAATTATATATTTTACAACAAAAACTTAAATATTAATATTTAAAATTATTCAAAATATTAATAATTTTAAAAAATGTGATAGATTTGTGTTTTAATTCATTGTTGTAAAATTATGCATTTTACGGTGATGAATAAAAAGTCATGTTACGACGTAACGTTGTGATGTTTGTGTGCAACACAAAAGCTTAGAAACCCGTTGAAGAATCTTTAACTTATCATGTTGAGGTCAACATGTAGTCATTGATTCTTAAATTGTTTGTGTGGACAGTCTTGAAATTCACAATTATATGATTTTGTAAATATCATCTTTGTCTTTTAAAATTGCTTGAATAGTCGATAGTTGAGATATTTCAGTTGTATTCCTATTGTTCTCTAGATGTATACTAGATATGGTTGATTACATACTGTCGATTCTAATCGATAGTGTTTTATTAACCAAGTCTACGTAATGCACTTGGAGAACCGTGGGGTTATGCTGCCGAAATTTCGTGATTTTCGATTATAAAACAAGTTGACAAAGTGATATATGCAATTCATATAATCGTGCATTTCAGGATGGGATAGAAGCCAACCCCAATTCTAAACCTAAATGAAGTGTCTTGTTGCTTCTAAGTTTGTAATTCCAATTTAGGGAATGGTAATGTTAATTACATCTAAACTGTTAATATATTATGAAATGCAGTAGTTAATTATATATTTTACAACAAAGAATTAAATATTAATATTTAAAATTATTCAAAATATTAATAATTTTAAAAATGTGATAGATGTGTGTGTTAATTCATTATTGTAAAATTATGCATTTTACGTTAATGAATAAAAAGTCATGTTACGACGTAAGTTGTGATCTTTGTGTGCAACACAAAAGCTTAGAAACCCGTTTAAGAATCTTTAACTTATTATGTTGAGGTCAACATATAGTTATTGGATCTTAAATTGTCTATGTGGACAGTCTTGAAATGCACGATTATATGATTTTGTAAATATCATCTCTATCTATTAAAATTGCTTGAATAGTCGATAGTTGAGATATTTCGGTAGCATTCATATTGTTCTCTAGGTGTACATTAGACATGGTTGATTACATAATGTCGATTCTAATCGATAGTGTTTGATTGACCAAGTCTACGTCGTGCACTTGGAGAACCATGAGGTTATCCTGCCGAAATTTCTTGATTTTCAATTATAAAGCAAGTAGACAAAGTGATATTTGCAATTCATGTAATCGTGCATTTCGGGATAGAATATGGAAGCCAACCCCAATTATAAACATAAATGAAGTGTCTTGTTGCTTTTAAGTTTGTAATTCAAATTTAGGGAATGATAATGTTAATTACATCTAAACTGTTAATATATTATGAAATGCAGGAGTTAATTATATATTTAACTACAAAAAATTAAATATTAATATTTAAAATTATTCAAAATATTAATAATTTAAAAAATGTGATAGATGTGTGTGTTAATTCATTATTGTAAAATTATGCATTTATGTTAATGAATAAAAAGTCATGTTACGACGTAACGTTGTGATGTTTGAGTGCAACACAAAAGCTTAGAAACCCGTTTAAGAATCTTTAACTTATCATGTTGAGGTCAACATGTAGTCATTGATTCTTAAATTGTACGTATGGACAGTCTTGAAGTGCATGATTATATGATTTTGTAAATATCATCTTTGTCAATTAAAATTGTTTGAATAGTCGATAGTTGAGATATTTCGGTTGCATTCCTATTGTTCTCTAGGTGTATACTAGACATGGTTGATTACATACTGTCGATATAAAGCTAGTAGACAAAGTGATATTTGTAATTCATATAATCGTGCATTTCGGGATGGGATAGAAGCCAACCCCAATTCTAAACCTAAATGAAGTGTCTTGTTGCTTTTAATTTGTAATTCAAATATAGGGAATGGTAATGTTAATTACATCTAAACTGTTAGTATATTATGAAATGCAGAAGTTAATTATATATTTTACAACAGAAAATTAAATATTAATATTTAAAATTATTCAAAATATTAATAATTTAAAAAATGTGATAGATGTGTATGTTAGTTCATTATAATAAATTATGCAATTTACGGTAATGAATAAAAAGTCATGTTACGACGTAACGTTGTGATCTTTGTGTGCAACACAAATGCTTAGAAACCCATTTAAGAATCTTTAACTTATCATGTTGAGGTCAACATGTAGTCATTGATTCTTAAATTGTCCGTCTGAACAGTCTTGAAATGCACGATTATATGATTTTGTAAATATCATCTTTGTCTATTAAAATTGCTTGAATAATCGATAGTTGAGATATTTCGGTTACATTCCTATTATTTTCTAGGTGTATATTAGACATGGTTGATTACATACTGTCGAATCTAATCGATAGTGTTTGATTGACCAAGTCTACGTCGTGCACTTGGAGAACCATGGGGTTATGTTGCTAAAATTTCATGATTTTCGATTATAAAGCAAGTAGACAAAGTGATATTTGCAATTCATATAATCGTGAATTTCGGGATGTGATATAGAAGTCAACCCCAATTCTAAACATAAATGAAGTGTCTTGTTTCTTTTAAGTTTGTAATTCAAATTTAGGGAATGGTTTTGTTAATTACATCTAAACTTTTAATATATTATGAAATGTCGGAGTTAACTATATATTTTACAACAAAAAATTAAATATTAATATTTAAAATTATTCAAAATAGTAATAATTTGAAAAATATGATAGATGTGTGTGTTAATTCTTTATTGTAAAATTAGGCATTTTACGGTAATGAATAAAAAGTCATGTTACGACGTAACGTTGTGATGTTTGTGTGCAACACAAAAGCTTAGAAACCCGTTTAAGAATCTTTAACTTATCATGTTGAGGTCAACATATAGTCATTGATTCTTAAATTATCCGTATGGACAGTCTTGAAATGCACGATTATATGATTTTGTAAATATCATCTTTGCCTATTAAAATTGCTTGAGTAGTCGATAGTTGAGATATTTTTGTTGCATTCCTATTGTTCTCTAGTGTATACTAGACATGGTTGATTACATATTGTCGATATGTTTGATTGACCAAGTCTACGTCGTGCATTTGGAGAACCATGTGTTATGCTGCCGAAATTTCTCTATTTTCGATTATAAAGAAAGTAGACAAAGTCATATTTGCAATTCATATATTCGTGCTTTTCGAGATGGGATAGAAGCCAACCCCAATTCAAAACCTAAATGAAGTGTCTTGTTGCTTTTAAGTTTGTAATTCAAATTTAGGGAATGGTAATGTTAATTACATCTAAACTGTTAATATAATATAAAATGCAAGAGTTAATTATATATTTTACAACGAAGAATTAAATATTAATATTTAAAATTATTCAATATATTAATAATTTAAAAAATATGATAGATTTGTGTGTTAATTCATTATTGCAAATTATGCATTTTACGGTAATGAATAAAAAGTCATGTTACGACGTAATATTGTGATGTTTGTGAGCAACACAAAAGCGTAAAAACTCATTTAAGGATCTTTAACTTATCATGTTGAGGTCAACGTGTAGTCATTGTTTCTTAAATTGTCTGTGTGGACAGTCTTGAAATGCACGATTATATGATTTTATAAATATCATCTTTGTCTATTAAAATAGCTTGAATAGTCGATAGTTGAGATATTTCAGTTGCATTCCTATTGTTCTCTAGGTGTATACTAGACATGGTTACATACTCTCGATTCTAATCGATAGTGCTTGATTGACCAAGTCTACGTGGTACACTTGGAGAACCATGGGGTTATGGTGCCAAAATTTCTTGATTTTCGATTATAAAGCAAGTAGACAAAGTGATATTTGCAATTCATATAATCGTGCATTTCGGGATGGAATAGAATTCCACCCCAATTCTAAACCTAAATAAAGTGTCTTGTTGCTTTTAAGTTTGTAATTCAAATTTAGGTAATGGTAATGTTAATTACATCTAAACTGTTAATATATTATTAAATGCAGGAGTTAATTATGTCTGGAGAAGATCGTAGTTGGATAGATAATCGTAAGAGTTCCTATATACTTGACATTCACTAGACCAGATTTGTTCATGTGAAATTCTATCTTTAAAACTTACTTGTTGATCTTGGTATTCTTGTTTCTTTACCTGTTTCTTTACCACTGCTAAGCCTAAGAGTTCCTATATACTTTGTGTTTGGGGTAGAATTTTTACTCAAGACGGCACTTTGGTATGGGATATAGAAGTCAACCTCAATTCTAAACCTAAATGAAGTGTCTTGTTGCTTTTAAGTTTGTAATTCAAATTTAGGAATGATAATGTTAATTACATCTAAACTGTTAATATATTATGAAATGTAGGAGTTAATTATAAATTTTATAACAAAAAATTAAATATTAATATTTAAAATTATTCAAAATATTATTAATTTAAAAAATGTAATAGATCTGTGTGTTAATTCATTATTGTAAAATTATGCATTTTATGGTAATGAATAAAAAGTCTTGTTACGACGTAACGTTGTGACGTTTGTGTGCAACACAAAAGCTTAGAAACCCGTTTAAGAATCTTTAACTTATCATGTTGAGATCAACATGTAGTCATTGATTCTTAAATTGTCCATGTGGACAGTCTTGAAATTCAAGATTTGTAAATATCATCTTTGTCTATTAAAATTGCTTGAATAGTCGGTAGTTGAGATATTTCGATTGTATTCCTATTGTTCTCTAGGTGTATACTAGACATGGTTGATCACATACTGTCGATTCTAATCGATAGTGTTTGATTAACAAAATCTACGTCGTGCACTTGGAGAACCGTGGGCTTATGCTGCCGAAATTTTGTGATTTTTAATTATAAAGCAAGTAGGGTAAGTGATATTTGCAATTCATACAATCGTGCATTTCGGGATGGGATATAGAAGCAAACCCCAATTCTAAACCTAAATGAAGTGTCTTGTTGCTTTTAAGTTTGTAATTCAAATTTAGGGAATAGTAATGTTAATTACATCTTAACTGTTAATATATTATGAAATGCAGGAGTTAATTATATAATTTACAACAAAGAATTAAATATTAATATTTAAAATTATTCAAAATATTAATAATTTTAAATATATGATGGATGAGTATTTTAATTCATTATTGTAAAATTATGCATTTTATGGTAATGAATAAAAAGTCATGTTACGACGTAACATTGTGATCTTCGTGTGAAACACAACAGCTTAGAAACATGTTTAAGAATCTTTAACTTATCATGTTGAGGTCAACATATAGTCATTGATTCTTAAATTATCGGTATGGACTGTCTTGAAATACACGATTATATGATTTTGTAAATATCATCTTTGTCTATTAAAATTGCTTGAATAGTCGATAGTTGAGATATTTCGCTTGCATTACTATTGTTCTCTAGGTGTATATTAGACATGGTTGATTACATACTGTCGATTCTAATCGATAGTGTTTGATTGACCAAGTCAACGTCGTGCACTTGGAGAACCATGAGGTTATGCTGCCGAAATTTCTTGATTTTCGATTATAAAGCAAGTAGACAAAGTGATATTTGCAATTCATATAATCGTGCATTTCGGGATGGGATATAGAAGCCAACCCCAATTCTAAACTTAAATAAAGTGTCCTGTTGCTTTAAAGTTTGTAATTCAAATACAGGGAATGGTAATGTTAATTACATCTAAACTGTTAATATATTATGAAATGTAAGAGTTAATTATATATTTTACAACAAAAACATAAATATTAATATTTAAAATTATTCAAAAATATTAATATTTTAAAAATTGTGATAGATTTGTGTTTTAATTCATTGTTGTAAAATTATGCATTTTACGGTGATGAATAAAAAGTCATGTTACGACGTAACGTTGTGATGTTTGTGTGCAACACAAAAGCTTAGAAACCCGTTGAAAAATCTTTAACTTATCATGTTGAGGTCAACATGTAGTCATTGATTCTAAATTGTTCGTATGGCCAGTCTTGAAATGCATGATTATATGATTTTGTAAATATCATCTTTGTCTATTAAAATTGTTTGAATAGTCGATAGTTGAGATATTTCGGTTGCATTCCTATTGTTCTCTAGGTGTATACTAGACATGGTTGATTACCTACTGTCGATTCTAATATAGTGTTTGATTGACCAAGTCTACGTCGTGCACTTGGAGAACCATGGGTTATGCTGCCGAAATTTCTCTATTTTCGATTATAAAGCTAGTAGACAAAGTGATATTTGTAATTCATATAATCGTGCATTTCGGGATGGGATAGAAGCCAACCCCAATTCTAAACCTAAATGAAGTGTCTTGTTTCTTTTAATTTGTAATTCAAATATAGGGAATGGTAATGTTAATTACATCTAAACTGTTAATATATTATGAAATGCAGGAGTTAATTATATATTTTACAACGTAAAATTAAATATTAATATTTAAAATTATTCAAAATATTAATAATTTAAAAAAATGTGATAGATGTGTATGTTAATTCATTATAATAAATTATGCAATTTACGATAATGAATAAAAAGTCATGTTACGACGTAACGTTGTGATCTTTGTGTGCAACACAAATGCTTAGAAACCCGTTTAAGAATCTTTAACTTATCATGTTGAGGTCAACATGTAGTCATTGATTCTTAAATTGATCGTCTGGCAGTCTTGAAATGCACGATTATATGATTTTGTAAATATCATCTTTGTCTATTAAAATTGCTTAAATAATCAATAGTTGAGATATTTCGGTTACATTCCTATTATTTTCTAGGTGTATATTAGACATGGTTGATTACATACTGTCGAATCTAATCGATAGTGTTTGATTGACCAAGTCTACGTCGTGCACTTGGAGAACCATGGGGTTATGTTGCTAAAATTTCATGATTTTCGATTATAAAGCATGTAGACAAAGTGATATTTGCAATTCATATAATCGTGAATTTCGGGATGTGATATAGAAGTCAACCCCAATTCTAAACCTAAATGAAGTGTCTTGTTGCTTTTAAGTTTGTAATTCAAATTTAGGGAATGGTTTTGTTAATTACATCTAAACTTTTAATATATTATGAAATGTAGGAGTTAACTATATATTTTACAACAAAAAATTAAATATTAATATTTAAAATTATTCAAAATAGTAATAATTTGAAAAATATGATAGATGTGTGTGTTAATTCTTTATTGTAAAATTAGGCATTTTACGGTAATGAATAAAAAGTCATGTTACGACGTAACGTTGTGATGTTTGTGTGCAACACAAAAGCTTAGAAACCCGTTTAAGAATCTTTAACTTATCATGTTGAGGTCAACATGTAGTCATTGATTCTTAAATTATCCGTATGGACAGTCTTGAAATGCACGATTATATGATTTTGTAAATATCATCTTTGCCTATTAAAATTGCTTGAGTAGTCGATAGTTGAGATATTTTTGTTGCATTCCTATTGTTCTCTAGGTGTATACTAGACATGGTTGATTACATATTGTCGATATGTTTGATTGACCAAGTCTACGTCGTGCATTTGGAGAACCATGTGTTATGCTGCCGAAATTTCTCTATTTTCGATTATAAAGAAAGTAGACAAAGTGATATTTGCAATTCATATAATCGTGCATTTCGGGATGGGATAGAAGCCAACCCCAATTCAAAACCTAAATGAAGTGTCTTGTTGCTTTTAAGTTTGTAATTCAAATTTAGGGAATGGTAATGTTAATTACATCTAAACTGTTAATATATTATAAAATGCAAGAGTTAATTATATATTTTACAACGAAGAATTAAATCTTAATATTTAAAATTATTCAAAATATTAATAATTTAAAAAATATGATAGATTTGTGTGTTAATTCATTATTGCAAATTATGCATTTTACGGTAATGAATAAAAAGTCATGTTACGACGTAATATTGTGATGTTTGTGAGCAACACAAAAGCGTAAAAACTCATTTAAGGATCTTTAACTTATCATGTTGAGGTCAACATGTAGTCATTGTTTCTTAAATTGTCTGTGTGGACAGTCTTGAAATGCACGATTATATGATTTTATAAATATCATCTTTGTCTATTAAAATTGCTTGAATAGTCGATAGTTGAGATATTTCGGTTGCATTCCTATTGTTCTCTAGGTGTATACTAGACATGGTTACATACTCTCGATTCTAATCGATAGTGCTTGATTGACCAAGTCTACGTCGTACACTTGGAGAACCATGGGGTTATGGTGCCAAAATTTCTTGATTTTCGATTATAAAGCAAGTAGACAAAGTGATATTTGCAATTCATATAATCGTGCATTTCGGGATGGAATAGAATTCAACCCCAATTCTAAACCTAAATAAAGTGTCTTGTTGCTTTTAAGTTTGTAATTCAAATTTAGGTAATGGTAATGTTAATTACATCTAAACTGTTAATATATTATTAAATGCAGGAGTTAATTATGTCTGGAGAAGATCGTAGTTGGATAGATAATCGTAAGAGTTCCTATATACTTGACATTCACTAGACCAGATTTGTTCATGTGAAATTCTATCTTTAAAACTTACTTGTTGATCTTGGTATTCTTGTTTCTTTACCTGTTTCTTTACCACTGCTAAGCCTAAGAGTTCCTATATACTTTGTGTTTGGGGTAGAATTTTTACTCAAGACGGCACTGACATCTAGGCTAGTATGGTTCTTTAGCATCTTCATTCTTCAGCATCTTTGACATGACGTCCTATTTCTTGACAACTTGAATATGCAGGTACAACTGTTCCTATTTTTCAGGAGATAAATACTACGCAGAGATCAACGACCAAGTCTTACCTATTTCAAATGCCTTTCTAACGGAGATCAAGTCATGGCAACGGCTCCATATCTTTAGCAACCTGCCCCGGATTTTTAGGGATTTTCGGTTACAAGTTAATTACTTTATTATTTTTGGGGTATAAAAAGAGAGCTAGGGACAGGCGCCATGGACGACAATTTTGTAACTCTTTCTATAATTCCACTTTGTAATCACTCAAAAAATATCAGAAACATTTTGGTTTTAGGTAGGTTTCCTAAAACCTCCCGAGGTTTTGTGCCAGAGATCAATTGATCAAGGGATTTCCTCGTTACATCTTGGCGTCACATCTTGAATTTTCTCATTCTTATATTCCATTTGTGCCCAAAATCATTCCACTAAAAGTTCAATTTCAAAGCCTACAAGAAATTGACCAAAACAATTTGGCGCCGTCTGTGGGAACTTTGGTTTTTTAAGTTTGCTAAGAAAATTTCAAGATGAGCAATCCAAGTTCTAGTCAAGATACTCAGAATGTTTCAGGAAGGACTGGAGCATCTGGAATTTAAGTTTCAAATACAATGGGAATGCCAATTCAACCAAGTTCAACAGTTGTTACCTCTTCAGCCGTGATTCATTAGGAGTTGACCTTTGATTTTGTCACTAACATGAACAACATGATGGAGTACTTAAAAAATCAACAAGAAACTCAAAAGTACAACAATGAAATGTTGTTCAATGCTATAGATAATGATGATTCTGAATTTCCAAAAATTGATGACTATTGATTTTCTGTCAATATTGCAGGACTATTATGTGCAATGGACAACTTGGGCAAAAAAGCAAGATGGCCCAGGAAGAATGAAAAACCAACGGCTTGGAAGGATAAGTCTAAATGGTGTGCATACCATGAAGACTTTGGCCATACTATAGACAACTGTATTGCCCTTCGTAAGGAGATCAGTCATCTATTATCTAAAGGTCATCTTAAGGAGCTCTTGGGCAGGAGAAAAGAGCATGGTAAAGCTAAGGATCCCACCCTAGAAACACCTCTATCACCCCCAATAGCAACAAAAACTATCAATGTCTTCTCTGGAGGCTCAGAAATCTGCGGTACAACTTATTCGACAGCAAAGCGTCATGCCAAAGATTCGAAAGAAGATAAATTCAATACACCAGTTAGGTCCTCTTCAAGATGTGAAGATTCACAAATAACCTTCGATCAAGATGACAAGGCAGATATATTGAGTCTATGATGGACTAGTTGTCACCTTGCAGATCACAAATTGCAAGGTGAAAAGGATTCTCATCGATAATGGAAGTTCTATCAACTTGATGATGCTCAGCACCTTGAAGGAAAGGGGTATTCCAGACTCTGAAGTTGTAAAGAACTCTTCTGTATTAATTGGATTCATGGGTGAAACCAAGCAAACAGTCGGAGAAATCAAGCTACCCATATATGTTCAAGGTGTCGATTCTATGGAACGTTTATGTGTTATAGAATGCCCATCTTCTTATAACATTATCCTAGGCAGGCCATGGATACACAATATGAGAGCTATCCCATCCACATACCATCAGTGTGTCAAATTACCAACACCCTGAAGGATAATCACACTTAAAGGAGATCAGCAGATAGCCAAGGAATGTTACAAGACCTCATGGAAAGCCTCATCAGCATCCCATCAAAAATAGCAATCAAAGATAACAATATATATTAAACAAGTCAAAGTCCTTATAAGTCGTCCCATATCTTTCACCTTTTTAGCCAGGTTCCAAAGAAGGAAAAGTTAGTAGCGGATGCCCTATCTTGATATTCAACATGTCAAGCAATGTTGAAACAATACTATTACGACAAGTATCCAAATATCCAAAGAACTTGAAGACTAGATCGTGATAATCATTCTGGGGGCAAATCATTGTCATCTAAAGAAAATTACCAAGAACTCCTGAGGGCATGTTGATTATCAAAGTCTAGATGGTACGCGAAGTCCTCTGAAGGTGGAAAATTATTTATCTTAAAACCCTATTTCGTGTAAGTCAAATGCATGTTCGCATATTTGGGAACATGTACACCTTCTTCACTCATCTTTTTCTTTTATATCCTTTCATTTTATTTTACATCTTTTATGAAACATTACTTCATGTAAGTCTAAACATGTTAAAATCCAGTCAAAATCAGGTACGCATTGTTGAATAATTTAATTTTTACGTCTTTTCATTTCTATCCCTCTTAGAACATTTCTAACTTAAGCATCGGAGGGGTGTTAGTTAAGCTAACACCCAACTCTAACATATGTCTGTCTTGCAAGGTTCTTCACGATTACATGCTCAAGATGTAAGACAAAATGTCAACCAAATCTATTTCTAAAGAATGAAGATAATAGACTTCAGCCAGTCTATTCCAAAAACTGAAGTTTAAGGTACACACCTTCTAAGTGTTTAAAAGATTATGAATCTTTTCTCTAGTATAGTTGGTTATCAAAACCTTGCCTGGGCGCACGTATTTCATACAATGTGAAACAAAGTTCTTAAGGTTGTAACATTTTCATGTTACTACAAAGTTCAAGAAGTTAAACACATTCAGTGTTTCATACGATCAAAAGAGTCATTAGATCAAAAAAACTAATTGTTCACCTGCTGAAATACCAAAAATAGTGTCATCTACATGACACTATGGAAAAAAAAACCTAATTCATATGCCAACAAAAGCATACCAAATATTACAAATTAAAATTGTTTCTGAGGACACACCCTCATTTTAAATAAATTAATTGTTTTCAAAAGGAGACAAATCATAACATCCTTCAAAAGAGTTTTATTCTGTTTCATCATCTTGCTTATCTCCGACCCGCTCGGCTCCCTCTACATCTTGAGCTTGAGAGTTAACTTCACCTGACTTTTCGCTCACAACCCTTCTTAAAGCTGCATACTCCTTAGCATGTCTCTTACCAGCTTTAGCTACTCTGACTACCCATTTTGAAATCTCGCTGTCTTTCTCCTTTATTTCATCCTTCTTCTCTTTCAACATCTTGAAAGCTGCCTTAAGATCTTCCACATACTTCGTCCTATCCATGAGTAAGTATCAGCCTTTCCTTTCCACAACTTGATCTCATTAGCCATCATCCTGGCAACTCAAGCATGTACTTCATCATCAAGAATAACAGTATTTGATCAAGACATAGAAGGATATTCAAACAATATCAAAACAACATATTACCTGATTCTCTAAAACCTCTTCACTTGGTGTTGCCTCCTCTACGTCCAATACTTGGTTACTTCTCTTTCTTTTCAACACAGCCTTGTTATCCATCTCAGGCATCAGATGCATGCAGACTTTCATCTTATTTTTATATTTAGCCACAATATCACTTGCTGCAAACCCAGATTTAGAACGAGTCACTGCAAAAATGAATATCAAATACATTAGTACAAATATAAAATACGAATGAACTCTTTGGGTGAATTGACGATTTGTTTTCCAGAGAAAAACTTACTGAGGAGATTTTCAGAAGGTGATACGGATGGACTTGCAATCTATAATGGAACACATAATCCGGAAGATATTTGAAAGGATTTGTTTTCCTTTTAAGCCGTACAAGGGATATTTAAACCTTTATAGACCGCTAGGCCCATTACAACTCTACAACTCCCTATTAACCGTCAAAATCAACCACCTCATTAAACCCTCGAAAGTGAATCGACACGTGGCAAAATATTAAGCTTTCCGTGTCCCACTCGGAAATCCAAATATTTTGGGGGCAATTGTTAGGGGTAGAATTTTTACTCAAGACTGCACTGACATCTTGGCTAGTATGGTTCTTTAGCATCTTCATTCTTCAGCATCTTTAACATGACGTCCTATTTCTTGGTAACTTGAAGATGCAGGTACAATTGTTCCTATTTTTCAGGAGATAAATACTACGCAGAGATCAACGACAAGTCTTACCTATTTCAAATGCCTTTCTAACGGAATATCAAGTCATGGCAACGGCTCCATATCTTTAGCAACTTGCCCCGGATTTTTAGGGATTTTCGGTTACAAGTTAATTACTTTATTATTTTTGGGATATAAAAAGAGAGCTAGGGATAGGCGTCATGGACGACAATTTTGTAACTCTTTCTATACTTTCACTTTGTAATCACTCAAGAAATATCATAAATATTTTGGTTTTAGGTAGGTTTCCTAAAACCTCCCGATGTTTTGTGTCGGAGATCAATTGATCAAGGGCTTTCCTCATTACATCTTGGCGTCACATCTTGAATTTTCTCATTCTTATATTCCATTTGTGCCCAAAATCATTCCACTAAAAGTTCAATTTCAAAGCCTACAAGAAATTGACCAAAACACTTTGTAATGCTTCTTCCTTGTTCATCTTCAGTTCTATAGTTTTGATCAATGGAATCCTTTGTTCAATTCATGTTTTGATTCCATTTGTGTTTCTGTACTAAAGTTTAGAATGTTCGCACTTCACTAATTGTGAGTATACATTCCAAAGGATTATCTATCTTTTAGGTATTCTCTTGCATTTGTCCCGTGTCCAAAGTAAGTAATTACCCTAATTGTGAGTATACATTCCAAAGGATTACACCTCTGGCATCAAACAGATGCATGTTGCTTGTGCTTATGGTTGTGGTTAGCTTGAAATTTTTCAGCAGTCCCTCTTGCTTTGCCATCATCCTGCTCTCCTCGGACAAGGTTACTACTTCAAAATGTACAGAAGTATCATCATTGTGATCTCTGTAATCCTGCAAAATGGTAAACTCACCAAATAAAAACCCCAGCTTTCAAGGAATGAAAAATCCGTACAAAATATGAAGAGGAGATAGTTTTACCCTGATAAATGGATCCTTAATCTTGTCGTTCCCACTCATGTTTGACTCAAAAAATTCTTTGTAATCTTGAGTCCACCTCCTGACAGGAAGCTCTGTAATCGTCAGTGTAGTTTCGTTAATTTCGTTTATATGTCCAGTTATAGTGTAGCTGACCCCAGCTTCTTTCGTTGCTGTTTTCTCAATGCTTCCTTTAAACCTCTGTACCACGGATCCATTGGCTCACCATTCAATAGATGTTTCACATTGGCAACAATGTCCCTTGGATTATAATTTGGATCGAACATATGAGCTCCAACCTGTTCCTATTTATATTCCTTCACTTCCATTCACTATAACAGTTGGTATAATTGGCTGAACTAAATCAATTAAATGAAATGTTTATGTTTCCTGCAATGAGGTATAGCTATAGCCATAGAATTGTTAACTAGTTATGTTGGTTTTATAAAGTATTTTAATAAAAATAATGCATTTGAATATATTTGATTAGTTACTACAATTCAAAATATTGTAGGAGATATTTTTGTAACTCCCATATGCTCATTAACCATTTTTTATTTAGTCATATTGATTGACATTTATTTGTGAGTTTAAAGTTTTATTCTAAGGCTTTAAGCACATGCAAAATGTATCTAGCCTTTTTACAAGTTATGAGTTCAAAGCCTTTTGATAGACAACATTTTGTAACAGCTTTTAATTTATATTTCTCATTTAAATTGTATTAAAACTATAGAGTAACTCCCTCAATTTTATTACTCAATTAAAATGGTTTTAATACTATGATGTAACACACATTTTCGAGACTTATAAATAGAGGTTATCTCAAAGGCTTTTGGATATACCAACTTCCAAGTTGATTCTCTGCGAAAAGAGGATTATTATTAAATTGAGATGTAGAAGTATCAAATGCATTAAAGAAACTCCCTGTTTGCCCCATCGAAGGTGTGGCATAGGTATAGCAAGATGATAACATAGGTTGGCTAGTTGTAAGGCTGAATCCTGGTTGCGTGATTGGAATGGACGTCACGATTGTGCTTTCTGCTGGCAAGGTACTGGACATAGGGATATCTCCAAAATGGCTTGGTCCTGTACCTGCACCAAACAAAGATCTAGGATTATCTCATAAGATATTAACAGTTTTATAGTATGGCTTATTAGTTTGATCCCCCGATATTTCTCCATGGTTTATCTCATAAGATATATTGCCTCCATAGTCGATCTTCCCGGCATAAACCCAAATTGGTTATCCAAAATATCCACAATTTTTCTCAGCCTTTGTGCAATCACTCTTTCCCAAAGTTTTATAGTATGGCTTATTAGTTTGATCCTCCGATAGTTCGCACAATTTTGAACATCACCTTTGTTCTTATACAATGGGATCATAGTACTCTTCCGCCACTCCAATGGCATTGTGTTAAATCTCCATATCTTGTTAAATAGCGTTGTTAATCAATCTATTCCCCTGTCCCCGAAACATCTCCAAACCTCAATTGGTATTCCATCCGGTCCTACAGCTTTCTTCAATCCCATCTTTTTCATTGCCATTTCCACTTTACCTTTTTGAATTCTCCGCATAAAATCTCGATTAACCATACTCGATAAGAGATATTTAAATCTCCAATATCCTGCTCTTGACCGCCATTGAACAAGGTATCAAAGTACGAACTCCATCTATCTTTTATCTCTTTATCCCCAACTAGAACTATTTGGTCTACATCCTTCACACATTTAACCGTCCCAATATCTCATGTCCTCTTATCCCTCATGCGAGCGAGTATGTAGATGTCCTTTTCCCCTTCTTTTGTATCCAACTTATCATAAAGTTCCTGATTCACCTTTGCTCTTGCGTCTCTTACTGCTTTCTTAGCATCTCTTCTACCTTTCTTATACTTCTCATAGTTCTCGTCGCTCCTACATTTCCCCAATAATTTGTAGCATTCTCGCTTGCCCTTTATTGCTTGTTTTACTTCCTCGTTCCACCATGATGTGTCCTTACTTGGTGGCACGTTGCCTCTAGATTCTCCAAGTACTTCTTTCTCCACCTCCTTTATGGTATGTTCCATCTTTGTCCAAGTCGAATCTATATCCATATCCTCCATATTATCCGACCAAATACCGGTATCGACCATCTTAGCTACAAATTTCTGTTAATTCTCCCCTTGAAGTCTCCACCACTTGATTCTAGGGTCTACCAGTGGTTTTCTCTTTCTCGAAATTCCCTTACTTCGAAAATCAAGTACCACAAGTCTATGCTGAGTTGTTGTGCTCTCACCCGAAATAACCTTGCAATCTGTATAACTCTTTCTACAAGCATTTCTTACTAAGAAGAAGTCAATCTGACTCGCATTACTTCCACTCATATAGGACACCAAGTGAGATTCTCTCTTCTTGAACTAAGTGTTCATTATACTCAAGTCATATGCCATCGCAAAATCCAGGATACCATTTCCTACTTCATTCCTCTCCCCAAAACCAAAACCTCCATGTATGCTCTCAAAGCCATGTCGACTAGACCCCACATGCCCGTTCAGATCACCACCAATGACTAATTTCTCACCACTAGGTACTCGTTGCACTACTTCCTCCAAATCTTCCCAAAACACTTGTTTAATAGATGCATCCAACCCTACTTGTGGTGCATAGGCAGAAATAATAGTTATAATCTCATCACGTATCACATGTTTAATGCCCATAATTCGATCACTCTTCCTGTACACTTCCACCACATCATTAATATACTCCTTATCAATAATGATACCCACTCTATTTCTACCCTTATTCTTTCCTGAGTACCAAAGCTTAAAACCCCAAGGTGATATTTCTTTTGCTTTCTCTCCAACACACTTAGTTTCCTGTAGACACATTATGTGAATCTTCCTCCTCCTCATAACTTCCACCACCTCTGCTGATCTCCCTGTCAAGGTTCCAATGCTCCAAGTTCCAAAGCGCATCTCACTACCCTTACACCTACCATGGACAAGCTTCTTTACCCGCACTCATCCGCAATCCGGGAAACCTTGCATATTTGACACCACCCCTGGGCGAAGAGATGGCGCGTCGCTTCCGAGCGACGACCTAGCAACCTTTGCATACTTATCACTACACCCAGGTCTTTGAAGTGTAGCGCGTCGCTGCCAAGGAAACGCCCCGACGATATTCATATTCAGATTAATGTCATGATAATGTGACAAAATTTTTACACTGGCTATCACATGCCTATCGCAACCCTCACCCTTTATCCTGACTTGGGACAGGCAAGGATAAATTCTTGGTGGGTTTAAAGAATTAAATATTAATATTTAAAATTATTCAAAATAATAATAATTTTAAAAATGTGATAGATGTGTGTTAATTCAATATTGTAAAATTATGCATTTTACGGTAATGAATAAAAAGACATGTTATAACATAACGTTGTGATGTTTGTGTGCAACACAAAAGCTTAGAAACCCGTTTAAGACTCTTTAACTTATCATGTTGAGGTCAACATGTAGTCATTGATTTTTAAATTGTCCATGTGGACAGTCTTGAAATGCACGATTATATAATTTCGTAAATATCATCTATGTCTATTAAAATTGCTTGAATAGTCGATAGTTGAGATATTTTGATTGCATTCCTATTATTCTATAGGTGTATATTAGACATGGTTGATTACATACTGTCGATTCTAATCGGGAATAATTATCGAGGTGGGTAACGTACTTAACCTCCATTTTCGCAAAAGGTAACGTACTAACTAGTTACTAGCTTAGGTAGCATTCCTATTGTTCTCTAGGTGTATATTAGACATGGTTGATTAAATAATGTCGATTCTAATCGATAGTGTTTGATTGACCAAGTCTACATCGTGCACTTGGAGAACCATGGGGTTATGCTGCCGAAATTTCTTGATTTTCAATTCTAAAGCAAGTAGACAAAGTGATATTCGCATTTCATAAAATCGTGCATTTTGTTATGGGATATAGAAGTCAACCCCAATTCTAAACCTAAATGAAGTGTCTTGTTGCTTTTAAGTTTGTAATTCAAATTTAGGAATGATAATGTTAATTACATCTAAACTGTTAATATATTATGAAATGTAGGAGTTAATTACAAATTTTATAAAAAAGAATTAAATATTAATATTTAAAATTATTCAAAATATTAGTAATTTAAAAAATGTAATAGATGTGTGTGTTAATTCATTATTGTAAAATTATGCATTTTATGGTAATGAATAAAAAGTCTTGTTACGACGTAACGTTGTGATGTTTGTGTGCAACAAAAAAGCTTAGAAACCCATTTAAGAATCTTTAACTTATCATGTTGAGGTCAACATGTAGTCATTGATTCTTAAATTGTCCATGTGGACAGTCTTGAAATGCAAGATTTGTAAATATCATCTTTGTCTATTAAAATTGCTTGAATAGTCGATAGTTGAGATATTTCGGTTGTATTCCTATTATTCTCTAGGTGTATACTGTTTTGGTAGAAAAAAAAATAATGTCGAATCTTGACTTATGAAAGTGTATGGATTTAATAATAAGGAGGGGACTTTGGAATTTGATTAAATGGAACAAACGGATGCTAAAATGAAGAAACACAATCAAGGACACAACAATATAACGAGGAAAGCCCTTGAGTCAAATGATCTCGCCGGCATAAAACCTCGGGAGGTTTTAGGTAACCTACCTAAAACCCAAAAATGTATTATTGATAGTTGAGTGATTACAAGTCGGATAGCATTAGAGAGAGTTTACAGAAGCTAGTGAACGTGTGTGTGGAAGTGTAGGTTACTCTCTTTTATACCCCTTAAATAGTAAAAAGAAAGGTAAAAATATCCCTAGAAACAAGGAGAAAATATCGCCAAAGATGGAGATCACGGCCGTTTGATGAAGCTCGGAGATTGCCATTGACTGGGTTGTTTAACCAAATCAAGGACTTCGCTAAGACCAAGTCTTCCACAACTCAACGTAACAAACTAACAAAAATCCCTATAATCTCGGCACATCTTCTTATCCTCTCAACGTCCTTTGACTTGGTCTTTTTAGCGTTGAGGGAAAAGTCCCATGTGCTGGTAAATATCTCCGGATTTAACTCCTTTGATTTACTGTAAAATATGATATAAATAATATTAGATAAACACAATAAATATTATGCAATACTTACAAGGGAATATCATCTTGACATGCAGGAACAACTGAGGATGTCACCATGCAGGGATATTCAATGATGTCAACATGTGGAAAATCTGGCCACAACAATTGCCCCCAAACTTATCACTTCGCTGAATACGAAGAGGTAAGTTTCCAAACTTCGAGTAACTGGCGGACATGATTTGACAACATTCGGTGGTGAAGAAAATCAAGAAGAAGTCAAGCCGTCGTCATCTCTCAAAATGTCAACAGGTAAGAATAGTTTACCCCGTCTTTCTATTCCTGCTAATCTTCCTTTTCCTCAATGCTTAAACTTTCTCTTCAGATTCAAAGGCAGTTGCTTCAGGCTTAGACTTTGATCTGGAAGATTTGGATGCTCTTGTTGGTGCTTTTCCTGCTAAGTCTGATGTTAGGTACCCATTGTCCCAAAGAAACAAGTCCAGATGGGTGAAAGTACTGGCATTGATTCAAGGGTAAAGAAGAGGAAGGCTACAGAGAGTGAGGCTATCGAAGTTGTGGATGCGGATATTTTTGAAGGTTCGAAGGTAGGAGGGGTGAAGAAGAAGCTTCTAGGATTAGTAACCAATGTAAGATGTTACTAAGCTGTCCTAACTGTTCCATAGCTCTATTATTTGCTAATTTGGAACTTATGGTGTTTTCTTAACAGGCAATGGGATGTTTGGAGTCCCAAGTGAAAGATATGGCTAAGATCAATGAGCAATTTAAGAAGAGCGCTAAGAGTGATATGGATCAGGCCAAGAAGGAAGATGCTTTTTGGGAGAAGAAGTTTTAACGAGCAGAAAGAGGAATTTAGAGGAACAGAAGAAGACAGTGAAGGGGTTGTTAGCAATCTGACTTCTATTAAGGGTGACTATCAAAATGAAATAAATGAAGTAAGGGAATCCTGGAATTTGGTTGCTGCCAAAGCCATATTGAAGATCAAAATCAAGATGATGGAAGAACATAAAGATGGAAAATCTAAGGTTTGGAAGGTTGAGACCGAGTATGAAAAATTGAAGAATCTGTTGGGTGAAAAAGTGGATGAAGGAGAGGTGTCATCTAACCCTAAGGATGTGACGGTTGAAGTAGAAGGATAGAAGAAGGATGAGGAAGACGAGAACTCCTCGCACACCCGCAATGTATGCTAAGTGAAGAAAAATTCAAGTTAGTTTTTCAAGTTGTTTTGTTTGATGATGATTTCGGGGGCTGAGTCCCAAAGAAATTTTTATTTATTTTGGTATGTTCCTGGTCCATAAGGACCGAAGACAATTTATCTCAAGTGTTGGGTTGGTTCAACACTCTGCTTTTAGTTTTATGTTGTTTGGATGTTGGAGCGGGCCAACTGAATTTGGAAACTTTTTATGGTAGTCTTAATAGTATTTAGTATCTTAGTGTTTAGAAAAAACTTTTGTTAGCAACTTCTGTGCATGTCATGCTTTGATCCCTGATGCTAAAGTATTATCATAGGATGTTGACATAATAAAATGTCATATTTTTGTTTTCGAGTGAAGACATGAGAATGTCATAACCGGATGTACTTAAGATGACAGGAATATGCCATAACCAATTGAATCATTCTTAAGATCAATCATTTGACTGAGTGGAAATGGGTAAGCTATACAAGTTTCCTCATATAGGCCCATCCCACACCTCAACCAATGAGATATCGTGCGCTCCAGGCGAAGGTGTAGAAACCTAACTTTCGGAGAAAGAGGTAATTAACTCTTTAAACCTTAGAAGGGATTATGTACCTTAACTTTAGAAGAGGTGGCCAGCCTCTAGCGGAGGAGATTTCGTTGTCACTTTAGCTTGAGCACTTTGATATGTCCCCACTTTTGTATGTCAACATCTCGCAAGACAGAGACATGTTAGAGATGGACGTCAACTATGTTGACGTCCCTTCACAGGTTGTGTTAGCGACATCTTATTTGAAGTAAATAAATAAAAAAAATGACAAATAGGGAAATGAAAGGATACTCAAATTCAATAAATGAAAAGACCAGTAGAGGATTGTCCATACCTGGGATGATGTAAGTTTTAGGAAGGCATTGCCTAGATGTAATACCTTTTAAGATGAATGGCATTCCAACTTCGTGGGATCATTTGGCCATCCAAGGTTGATAAGCGATATGCTCCTTTCCCGGCCTGTGCATCGATCAGGTAGGGACCTTCCCACTTTGGGGCAAGCTTGCCTGCGTTGAGCTCTTTTGTATTTTTGAAATGCCTTTCGTAAGACTAAATCTCCTACTTGGAATCTTCTAAGTCTTACATTTTTGTTGTAAGACCTGGCTACTCTTTGCTGATATGCTGCCATCCGGATTTTGGCCATATCTCTTAGTTCGTCTATAGTATCTAAATCATGTGTCAAGATGTCCTTATTATGTTCAGATGTCAACAAACCATATCTTGCTGTAGGTAACAGAACTTCTGCTGGAATGTCTGACTCTGACCCAAACACTAGAGAGTAGGGTGTCTGACCAGTAGCATTTTTGGATGTCGTCCTGTCAGCCCATAAGACCATTGGTAGCTCTTCAGCCCATCTTCCCTTCTTTTGGTCTAGCCTTCTCTTTAAGTTGCTCAGGATAATGTTGTTGCTTGATTCTGCTTGTCCGTTTGCTTGAGGGTGAACGGGTGAAGATGTCACCATCTTAACTCCCCACCTTGTCAAGAAGTCCTGCGTTTTCCGACTGATAAACTGGGAGCCATTGTCTGAAGATATTCCAAACTTGCTGAATATGTTCCTTTTGATGAAAGAAATAACTTCCTTGTCGCGAACCTGTACATATGCTTCAGCTTCTACCCATTTGGAGAAGTAATCTATCATGGCTAGTAGAAAAACTTTTCCTCCCGAAGCTCTTGGCAATTTCCCTACGATATCCATTCCCCAAACCATGAATGGCCATGGCGACAAGATAGGATGCAGCAATTCAGCTGGTTGATGTAGGATGTCGCCGTGCCGCTGACAGGAGTCACATTTCTTTGCATAATCTGCCGCGTCTTTTCGCATTGTGGGCCAAAAGTAGCCCATATTTAGAGCCTTGGTATATGGGCTTCTGCCCCCGGTATGATTTCCACATTGCCCTTCATGCAGCTCCATCAAAACCTGTTGTGCTCGGTCTGCTTCTAGACATCTCAAGTAGTGACCTGCAGCAGATTTCCTAAACAAAAGTTATCGATAAGTAAATACTTAGATGACCTTACCCTGGATGCTCGAGTGTTTGTCTCTTCACGAGATTGTATCATCTTGGAGATACTTGATTATAGGGGCCGTCCATGAGGTTCTTCTTTGGGCCCAGGAAGGATGTCGACATCTAATGCAAACAACTCAAGATGTTCAATTGCTGGGATGTCAACATGCACAATTGGAATACTTCTCTGTGAAATGCTTTTGAAGGCTGAGCCTAAGTTTGCCAGAGCATCTGCTTGTGAGTTTTCTTCTCGCGGCACCTGCTCCAAAGTAAATGTTTTGAATATGGCCGCCATGATTTTCACTATTTCCAAATATGTCATCATCTTCACATTTTTTGCTATGTAGGACCCGTTGTAATGGTTGACAATCAGCAAAGAATACAAAAACACCCTGATGTGCTTGATATCCAGGTCCTGGGCCACTTGTAAGCCTGCAATTAATGCCTCGTACTCTGCCTCATTATTCGTAGCTTTAAAACTGCAGCTGATGGATTGTGGTATTATGTCCCCTTGTGGCGACTTTAGTACGACTCCAAGACCTGTTCCTCTCATGTTCAAAACGCCATCTGTATAGAGTGTCCATATTCTTGAGATGTCATCATCCTGTAATTGCTGAAACTCTACTTCTTGTTGCATGGTTGGACTAAAGTCAGTCACAAAATTAGCTAGAGCTTGAGATTTTATTGCTGTTCTTGGCTCATATTTGATGTCGTAAGTGCTTAACTGCACGGACCACTTAGCCATCCTACCTGACATCTCTGGTTTTCTCATGACATTCTTAATAGGATAGTTAGTACGCACAATTATAGTATGTGATTCAAAATAGTGTCTTAATTTAATGGATGCGGTTATTAAAGCTAGAATTAACTTTTGTAAATGAGAATACCTGGTCTCCGCATCTAAGAGTGTCTTACTTATATAATAGATGGGTTGTTGAAGACCATCTCGCTCTGTTACCAAGGCTGCGCTTACGGCGCTTTTACGATCTTGCTAGGTAGATGTAGAGGTGTTCGCATTCCCGAGGTTTGGCCAATAACGGAGGTGTCGACAAGTAAGTTTTGAGGTCTTGAAAAGCTTGTTCATGGTGGTCCTCCCACTAGAACTTCTTGTTCTTTATTAAGATGTCATAGAAGGGCTTGCATCGATCGGATGATTTGGAGATGAACCGGGTGAGTGCATAGACCTTCCTGTCCAATCTTTGGATGTCCTTGACGGATTGAGGTGATGATAAGTTGATAATGGCGCGAACTTGCTCGGGGTGGCTTCAATGCCTCTCTTAGTCACCATGTAACCTAAGAACTTTCTGCCTTCATTCCGAAATTGCATTTCTTTGGATTGAGTTTCATATTGAAACAATCCAAGATGTCGAAAGGCACGAGATAGGTGGTTTATGTGGTCTTCGGCTTTCTTGGATTTCACCACCATGTCATCAATGTATACCTCCACCGTGTCCCCAATCTGGTCCTTGAACATCTTGTTCACGAGCCTTTGATATGTTGCACCTACATTTTTTAGTCCAAAAGGCATAGCAATATAACAATAGATACCTGTGGGTGTTATGAAGGCGGTGTCCTCTTGATCGAGATGGCTATAGGCCATTATGGGGAGGTTCCGGACAAGTTGTCTCGATTACTCTCATCAAAGGTGATTGGTAGGATGTGGACATCACGGATGGTCTTCTGGCTTCTCCCCCTTTGACTCCTTGGCGTGTCGCTTTGCGGCGAGAATAGGAAGTGCCACAAATCTCTAACCCTCCTTGATGAAGTTGATCACCTTTGTCAATGCTGGAGGAGAAACTGGTCGCTCGACTTCATGTGGAACCTCTGCATTTTCTGCCTTCTCCTTTCTGGACCCAAGAAACTCCTTAAGATGTCCCTTCGAGAGCAAGTAGCTGATCTCCTTTCTTAGTGCTATGCAGTCTACTATGATATGCCCGAAGTGTTCATGGTAAGCGCACCATTTTGACTTGTCACGCCATCCTGTGGATTTATCATTCTTCTTTGGCCATCTTGCTTTTTCTCCAAGGTTACCCATTGCACAAAGTACACCTGAAATGTCAACAGAAAAGCAATAGTCAGAAATATTAGGAACATTATCGCTATCTTCATCCTCACCCTCAATTGAATTAATTTTGCTGTTATCAGTTCTCGGATTTGGAAAGGTTGTTCCTGCGGTGGGATGATTCGGTCTTCCTGTCTGGATTGTCATATGTCGACAACTTGGATGAGGACTTTGATCTTCGCAGCTCATCTTCCTCCAATCTTATGAATCTTAGGGCCACCTTCGACTTCTTCCAACCGTTTGCAAGGAGTCATCACCGGATCTTGATAGTGCTTTGTGAATCTTTCTTGACCCCATTTTGAATGCTTCTGCGGTGTCGACATGTCGAGATTGGGAATTTCTAGCACTTCTTTGTTAAACCGGTGGACATATTCCTTCAAGGTCTCATTAGAGGCTGTGGGTCACATTGTAGAGGTCACTTGTCGGCTTCTCGGGTGTCATTGCGTGAGAATTGGTTATAGAACATGTTGATAAGCCGGGCGTATGAACCCAATTGAGCCTAGGGGTTGCCTAATCGGCCATTTAAGGCCGGTCGACCAAGGTTGATCCAAATCCTCTGCACAAGCAAGCTTCCACTGAATTGAAGTGGGATATGCACTATGTCCATCTTCTCGTGATAGTGGGCAACATGCTCCTGCGGATCCGTGCTTTGCCATCATACAACTTCATGGATGGAGCAACGCTTCGGGATGTCGACATTTTGAAATTGTTGGGACAAACGGGATGGTGTAGCAGTGCAGAGATCTTGGTTGGATTAGAGGGTTATGCACAGTACATTCATTATCATCTCTCTAAGGTCCTACATACAGCTTGGCTAACGGATTACCTGCAAAGGGTCACGCGGGGAATATGATTGAAAGCATTATTATTAAAAAGATTATTAAGCAAACCGGTGTTGTCTATGGTGAGGTAACAACGATGTTGTCGGTGAATGGCATGAAAGAGGTGAATCTGTTGGGCGTGGTGTCGGCAAAGTGTCATCGGATTAAGGTGTCGACATCAAGGAAGGTGTCGACATCTGTGAGGTGTCGACATCTTGGAAGGTGTCGACATCACTCGGGAAGGTGTCGACATCATTGAAGGTGTCGTATGATGAGTACGAGATGGGGTGCCCATTGGAATGAATTCATTACGAAACGGAGATCCTCCACCGGTTTCAAAGGCGATATTCCTCGCGTGCATTGGCGAGATGTTGCTTTGGCCGGGATGCAATGAGCTTCGATCTTGCTTTGCATCTTGATCATATCATTGGCCAAAAACTTTGAGTTACTATCCTGGTTATCCGGCCTACGATTCAACATGGTCAAGGCAATTTGGATGTCGGCATCCACATTAGGAAGATCTGCCTTTTGGGAAGATGGCGAAGGCCGCATCATCGAGGCTTCGATAGAGGAGGTGGCGGCAACGAGGTTGCCTTGCCCCCGAACGACGGAGTAACGACGATTGTCTTGCGGCGGCGGAAACCTTCGGGTTAGTTGACATGATGAATCGTTTTAGGAAATGATCCAAATAATCAATAGACCAAATGGCCCCTCGGTGGGCGCCAAATTGTTTTGGTAGAAAAAACAATAATGTCGAATCTTGACTTATGAAAGTGTATGGATTTAATAATAAGGAGGGGACTTTGGAATTTGATTAAATGGAACAAACGGATGCTAAAATGAAGAAACACAATCAAGGACACAACAATATAACGAGGAAAGCCCTTGAGTCAAATGATCTCGCCGGCATAAAACCTCGGGAGGTTTTAGGTAACCTACCTAAAACCCAAAAATGTATTATTGATAGTTGAGTGATTACAAGTCGGATAGCATTAGAGAGTTTACAAGCTAGTGAACGTGTGTGTGGAAGTGTAGGTTACTCTCTTTTATACCCCTTAAATAGTAAAAAGAAAGGTAAAAATATCCCTAGAAACAAGGAGAAAATATCGCCAAAGATGGAGATCACGGCCGTTTGATGAAGCTCGGAGATTGCCATTGACTAGGTTGTTTAACCAAATCAAGGACTTCGCTAAGACCAAGTCTTCCACAACTCAACGTAACAAACTAACAAAAATCCCTATAATCTCGGCACATCTTCTTATCCTCTCAACGTCCTTTGACTTGGTCTTTTTAGCGTTGAGGGAAAAGTCCCATGTGCTGGTAAATATCTTCGGATTTAACTCCTTTGATTTACTGTAAAATATGATATAAATAATATTAGATAAACACAATAAATATTATGCAATACTTACAGTGGAATATCATCTTGACATGCAGGAACAACTGAGGATGTCACCATGCAGGGATATTCAATGATGTCAACATGTGGAAAATCTGGCCACAACATATACTAGACATGGTTGATCACATACTGTCGATTCTAATCGATAGTGTTTGATTAACCAAATCTACGTCGTGCACTTGGAGAACCGTGGGGTTATGCTGCCGAAATTTTGTGATTTTTAATTATAAAGCAAGTAGGCAAAGTGATATTTGCAATTCATACAATCGTGCATTTCGGGATGGGATATAGAAGCAAACCCCAATTCTAAACCTAAATGAAGTGTCTTGTTGCTTTTAAGTTTGTAATTCAAATTTAGGGAATAGTAATGTTAATTACATCTAAACTGTTAATATATTATGAAATGCAGGAGTTAATTATATAATTTACAACAAAGAATTAAATATTATATTTAAAATTATTCAAAATATTAATAATTTTAAAGATATGATGGATGTGTATTTTAATTCATTATTGTAAAATTATGCATTTTATGGTAATGAATAAAAAGTCATGTTACGACGTAATGTTGTGATCTTTGTGTGAAACACAAAAGCTTAGAAACATGTTTAAAAATCTTTAACTTATCATGTTGAGGTCAACATATAGTCATTGAGTCTTAAATTATCTGTATGGACTATCTTGAAATACACGATTATATGATTTTGTAAATATCATCTTTGTCTATTAAAATTGCTTGAATAGTCGATAGTTGAGATATTTCGCTTGCATTCCTATTGTTCTCTAGGTGTATATTAGACATGGTTGATTACATACTGTTAATTCTAATCGATAGTGTTTGATTGACCAAGTCAACGTCGTGCACTTGGAGAACCATGAGGTTATGCTGCCGAAATTTCTTGATTTTCGATTATAAAGCAAGTAGACAAAGTGATATTTGCAATTCATATAATCGTGCATTTCGGGATGGGATATAGAAGCCAACCCCAATTCTAAACATAAATGAAGTGTCTTGTTGCTTTTAAGTTTGTAATTCAAATTCAGGGAATGGTAATGTTAATTACATCTAAACTGTTAATATATTATGAAATGTAAGAGTTAATTATATATTTTACAACAAAAACTTAAATATTAATATTTAAAATTATTCAAAAATATTAATATTTTAAAAAATGTGATAGATTTGTGTTTTAATTCATTGTTGTAAAATTATGCATTTTACGGTGATGAATAAAAAGTCATGTTACGACGTAACGTTGTGATGTTTGTGTGCAACACAAAAGCTTAGAAACTCGTTGAAGAATCTTTAACTTATCATGTTGAGGTCAACATGTAGTCTTTGATTCTTAAATTGTTTGTGTGGACAGTCTTGAAATTCACAATTATATGATTTTGTAAATATCATCTTTGTCTTTTAAAATTGCTTGAATAGTCGATAGTTGAGATATTTCGGTTGTATTCCTATTGTTCTCTAGATGTATACTAGACATTGTTGATTACATACTGTCGATTCTAATCGATAGTGTTTTATTAACCAAGTCTACGTAATGCACTTGGAGAACCGTGGGGTTATGCTGCCGAAATTTCGTGATTTTCGATTATAAAACAAGTTGACAAAGTGATATATGCAATTCATATAATCGTGCATTTCAGATGGGATAGAAGCCAACCCCAATTCTAAACCTAAATGAAGTGTCTTGTTGCTTCTAAGTTTGTAATTCCAATTTAGGGAATGGTAATGTTAATTACATCTAAACTGTTAATATATTATGAAATGCAGTAGTTAATTATATATTTTACAACAAAGAATTAAATATTAATATTTAAAATTATTCAAAATATTAATAATTTTAAAAATGTGATATATGTGTGTGTTAATTCATTATTGTAAAATTATGCATTTTACGTTAATGAATAAAAAGTCATGTTACGACGTAAGTTGTGATCTTTGTGTGCAACACAAAAGCTTAGAAACCCGTTTAAGAATCTTTAATTTATTATGTTGAGGTCAACATATAGTTCTTGGATCTTAAATTGTCTATGTGGACAGTCTTGAAATGCACGATTATATGATTTTGTAAATATCATCTCTATCTATTAAAATTGCTTGAATAGTCGATAGTTGAGATATTTTGGTAGCATTCATATTGTTCTCTATGTGTACATTAGACATGGTTGATTACATAATGTCGATTCTAATCGATAGTGTTTGATATACCAAGTCTACGTCGTGCACTTGGAGAACCATGAGGTTATCCTGCCGAAATTTCTTGATTTTCAATTATAAAGCAAGTAGACAAAGTGATATTTGCAATTCATGTAATCGTGCATTTCGGGATAGAATATGGAAGCCACCCCCAATTATAAACATAAATGAAGTGTCTTGTTGCTTTTAAGTTTGTAATTCAAATTTAGGGAATGATAATGTTAATTACATCTAAACTGTTAATATATTATGAAATGCAGGAGTTAATTATATATTTTACAACAGAAAATTAAATTTTAATATTTAAAATTATTCAAAATATTAATAATTTAAAAAATGTGATAGATGTGTATGTTAGTACATTATAATAAATTATGCAATTTACGGTAATGAATAAAAAGTCATGTTACGACGTAACGTTGTGATCTTTGTGTGCAACACAAATGCTTAGAAACCCGTTTAAGAATCTTTAACTTATCATGTTGAGGTCAACATGTAGTCATTGATTCTTAAATTGTCAGTCTGAACAGTCTTGAAATGCACGATTATATGATTTTGTAAATATCATCTTTGTCTATTAAAATTGCTTGAATAATCGATAGTTGAGATATTTCAGTTACATTCCTATTATTTTCTAGGTGTATATTAGACATGGTTGATT